>JAQZBX010009952.1:0-45148 GCA_029593785.1 Cabassous unicinctus
TATTTATTTTATTTATCCCCCCCCTTGCTGCTTGTGCTGCTGTGTCCATTCGCTGCGTGTCTTCTCTGTGTCTGCTTATCTCCCCTTTGCTGTGAGGTCTTGCCGCATCAGCCCACGGCGCCACGCGAGCCGGCCTGCCCTCACAAGAAGGCGCCGGGAAGCGAACCTGGGGCCTCTCATATGGTAAATGGGTGCTTTATCCATTGCGCCACACCCGCTTCCTGCCGTGAGGTTGCTGCATCAGCCCACCACACCGCTCAGGCCGGCGTGCCCTCACAAGGAGGCCTTGGGACGCGAACCCGGGCCTCCCATATGGTAAACGGGGGCTCTATCCACTGAGCCACACCCGCTTCCCATTCTTTGATTTATTTTATCAGAGTTTTATATATTTCCTCACACAGATCCTATACATATTTTGTTAAATTTATACTTAAGTGTTTGGTTTTGTATACTAATTTAAATGAATTGTGTTATTAACTTCAAAATCCAACTGTTCATTGCTGGTATATAGGAAAAAAATTTACCATATCATTAGCTTTTTTGTTTTTTTCTTTTTTTTTAATTAGAGACGTTGTGGATTTACAGTAACATCATGCATAAAATACTGAGTTTCCATTGACCACCCTATTATTAACACCTTGCTTTGGTGTGGTACATTTGTTACAACTGATGAACAAACACTTTCATAATTGTACTATTAACTATAGCTAATGATCTAATTTAGGCTTCCCTGTTTGTATTGTTCATTTCCATGGATTTATTTTATTTTGTTTCATTCTGGTTACATATATAAAAACTTAAAATTTCCTCTTTTAACCACATTCAAATATATACTTCAGTGTTTTTAATTACATTCACAATGCTATGCTACCAGCACCACCATCCATTACCAAAACATTTCCAACATCCCGAATAGGAATTCTGCACATTTTAAGCCTTAGCTCCCTATTCCCTACACCACCATTGCCCCTCTTAACTTATATTCTAGATTCTAACTCTGAGTTTGTTTATTCTAATTATTTCTTATCAGTAAGGTCATACAATATTTTTTTGTGTCTGGCTTATTTCACTCAGCATGATGTCTTCAAGGTTCATACTTGTTATGGCATGTTTCAGAATTCCATTGAATAATATTCCATTGTATGCATATACCACATTTTGTTTATACATTTATCAGTTGATAGACACTTGGGTTGCTTCCATATTTTGGCAATTGTGGATAATGCTGCTATGAACATCATTGTGCAAATATCTGTTCAAGTCCCTTTTTTCAATTCTTTAGTATATATGCCTAGAAGTGGGATTGCCAGGTCATATAGTAATTCTATATTTAACTTTCTGGGGAACTGCCAAACTGTCTTCCACAGGCTGCACCATTTTAGCTTCCCACCAGCAAAAAACAAATATTCCTATTTTCCACATCCTTTTCAACACTGGTTATTTTCTGTCTTTGTAATAGTGGTCATTCTAGTAGGGGTGAAATGGTATACCATTATGGTTTTGATTTGCATTTCCCTAATGGCCAATGATATTGAGCATCTTTTCATGTCTTTTTTGGGGTACTGGCATAGCTTCCTTGGGGAAATGTCTATTCAGGTCTTTGCCATGTGGGTTGGTTGCATTTTTGTTGTTGAGTTGGAGGATTTCTTTATATATTCTAGTTAATAAACTCTTATCAGATATGTGGTTTCCAAATATTTTCTCTCATTGTGTAGGTTGTCATTTTACTATCATTGTAAATTCCTTTGGTGCACAAAAGTTTTTAATTTTCATAAAGTTCCATTTATCTAGTTTTTCCTTTGTTAGGTGTATTGGGTGCAAAGCCTAAGAAACCATTGCCTAACACAAGTTCCTAAAGATACTTCGTATATTTCTAGGAGCCTGCTAGTTTTGTCTCTTAAATTTAGGTTTCTTTTTATCCATTTTGAGTTGATTTTTGCAATTGGTGTGAAGCTGAGGTCCACCTTCATTCTTTTGCATATGGAGATCCAGTGTTCCCAGAACCATTTGTTCAAGAGACTATTCTTTCCCAGTTGAGTAATCTTTGCCCCCTTGTCAAAAATCAGTTTGCCATGAATATGAGGGTTGATGTCTGAGCCAGTACCATGCCATTTTGAATACTGTGGCTTTATAATAGGTTTTAAGTTTGGGAAGTGTGAGGCCTCAAACTTTACTCTTCTTTTTCAAGGTGGTTTTAACTATTAAGAACTCCTTAGTCTTCCATAAAAATTTGATGATTTGATTTTCCATTTCTGCAAAGAAAGTTGTTGGAATTATGATTAAGATTACATTGAAGTGGTAAAGTGCTTTGGGTAGAATGGACATTTTAACAATGAGTTTATAAGTCCTTTACATCCATGTTGGATTTATTCCTAGATATTTAATTATTTTAGTTGCTATTGTTAATGGATTTTTAAAAATGTCTTCTTCTGACTGTTCATTGCTAGTGTATAGAAACACTACTGAATTTTGGGCATTGATCTTGCACCCCAGCACTTTGCTGAATTTATTTATTAGCTCTAATAGTTTTGTTGTGGATTTTTCAGGATTTTCTGTATATAGGAACATGTCATCTGCAAATAGTGAACGTTTTACTTCTTTCTTTCCAATTTGGTTGCCTTTTCTTTCTTTCCTTCTTTCTTTCTTTTTTTTCCCCAATAGCTGTGGCTAGAATATTCAGTACAATGTTGAAAAACAGTTGTCACAGTAGGCATCCTTGTCTTGTAAATGACTTATAGGGAAAGCTTTTGGGCTTTCAGCATTAAATATGATATTAGCTGTGGGTTATTCATATATGTCCCTTTTCATGTTGAGGAAGTTTTGTTTTCTATCCCTAGTATGCTAAGTAATTTTTTTAACAAACCAATTTTATTGACACATATTAATAAAGCATAAATCCATCCAAAGTGTATAATCAATGGTATTCAGTGTAATCATTTATTTGGGCACTCATCACTTCAATCATTCTTAAAGCACTTTCATTATTCCAACAATAATCATCATCATAATAAAACTTCATCACCTCTTAATCTCTCTATCTTATGTTAATATTCACTTATCAAGAAGGGGTGCTGGATTTTGTCAAATACATTTCTGTGTCAATTGAGATGATCATGTGATTTTTTTCTTCATTCTATTAATGTGGTATATTACATTAATTTTCATATGGTTGAACCATCTTCGCTTATATACCACTTATTCATGGTGTATAATTCTTTTAATTTGCTGTGCAATTTGGTTTCCTAGTATTTTGTTGAGAATTTTGAGATTTATGTCCATAAGAGATATTGGTCTGTAATTTTCTTTACTTGTGGTATCTTTACTGGCTTTCCTAAGAGAGTGACGGTGGCCTCATAGAAAGAATTAGGGAGTATTTCCTCCTCTACACTATTTTGGAAGATTTTGAGCAAGATTCTTCTTGGATTGTTTAGTAACATTCCCCTGTGAAGCCATATGGTCCTGGGTTTTTCTTTGTTGGGAGTATTTTCACTACTGATTAAATTTCTTTATTACTTACTTGTTTGTTAAGACTTTCTATTTCTTCTTGAGTAGGTAGTTTGTGTGTTTCTAGGAATTTGTCCATTTCTTCTAGGTTATCTAATTTGTTGCCATACATTGTTCATAGTATCCTCTTATAGTCCTTTTTATTCACTGGGGTCAGTAATAATGTCCCACAGTTCAATTCTGGATTTTCATTGTTTGTATCCTCTCTCTTTTTTTCTTTGTCAGTCTAGCTAAAGGTTTTCAATTTTACTGACCTTTTCAAAGAACCAAATTTTGTTTTATTATTCCTCTCTGTTTTTCTATGCTCTATTTCATTTATGACCACTCTAATCTTTGTTATTTCCTTCTTTCTTCTCACTTTTGGACAATGTGCTCAACTTTTATTAGTTCTTCTAGTTTTGATATTAGGTCACTGATTTTAAATATTTCTTCCATTTTAAGGAAAGCATTTAGACTATAAATTTCCCTCTCTGCACTACCATTGCTGCATTCTATAAGGTTTTGTATGTAGTATTTTCATTTTCATTTGCCTGAAAACATTTCCTAACTTCCCTTGTGATTTTTCTGTTTAACTCATTGGTTGTTTAAGAGTATATTGTTTAATTTCCACGACTGTAATTTTTTTTCATTTCTCCCTCTGTTACTGATTTTTAGCTTCATTCCATTGTGGCCAGAGAAGATACATTGGATGATTTCAATATTTTTTAATTTATTGAGACTTGTTTTATGACCTGAGGTAGGGTCCATCCTGGAGAATGATCCATGTGCACTTAAGAAAAATGTATATTCTGGTAATGTGGGGTGAAGTGTTTTAAATATATCTGTTAGGTCTAATTGGTCTAGAGTTTGTTCAAGTCTTATAATTTCCTAATTGATCATCTGTCTAGATGTTCTATCCATTATTGGAATTGGTGTATTAAATTCTCCTAGCATTAAGGTAGAACAATCTAGTTATCCCTTCAAATTGGTCAGTATTTGCTTCATATATTTTGGGACTATACAGATACATGCATATATATTTATAATTGTTACATTGTCTTATTTAATTGGCCCCTTTTTCAGTATATAATGGCTATCTCTGTCGCCCATAACAGTTTTTGACTTAAAGTCAATTTTATCTGATTTAGAATAGCTACTTCAGCTCTTGTTTTTGGTTATTACTTGCATGGTATAGTATTTTCCATCCTTTCACTTTCAATCTACTTAATTTTGAATTTAAGGTGAGTCTCTTGTAAACAGCATATACATTTGTTAAACTTTTTATCGATTCTGTTAATCTCTTCCTTTTGACTTGAAAGTTTAATCCATTTACATTTATAATCACTACTGATATTGCAGGGTTTTCTCCTGCCATTTTGATATTTAGTCTTCATAAATCTTATATCTTTTTTGCATCTCAATTTTTCTGTTAAGGCCCACTTTCATATTTTGTTTGATTTTTTTGTATTGTACCATATTGAAGCCATTCTCATTTCAATATGTATATATTCTTCATATATTTTCCTTCTGGTTACCGTGGGGTTAAAATACAATATCTTAAATTTATAATGATCATAATTGATTTGATATCAACTTGGCTTCAACAGTATACATACCCTTTTCCTATACCTCTCCATACCCCCAGCTTTTTTGTACTTGTTACAAATTATATCTTTGTACCTTGTATGTCCAAAGCCATAGATTTATCATTCTCTTTTATGCATTTGCATTTTAGTACCTGTAGTTAATAAGAAGTGGAGTTATATACCCAAAATACATCACACTACTGCTGCCATTTAAAATTACCTAAATGTTTACCTTTACCAGAGGTCTTTATTTCTTTATATCACTTTGAATCACTGTCTAAAGTCTTTTCCTTTCAATCTGAAGAACTCTCTTTAGCATTGATTATAGAACAGGTTTAGGGATGATGAACTCCCTCAACTTTTGTTTATGTGGAAATGTCTTAATTTCTCCTTTTTGGAAGAAAGTCTCACCAAATATAAAATTTCTTTAATAGATACATATTTATAGATATCTACACAAATATTTAATATAAAAATACCTATCAGATTATCTATTTCTTCTTGTATGAGTGTTAGCAGTTTGAGTCTTTCAAGCAATTGATCCATTCCCTCTAAGTAATCAAATGTATGGGCACAAACATTATTAGTATTCCTTTGTTTCCTTTTTAATGTCCATAAAATCAGTATCTATGACCTCTCTTTCATTTCTGATATTGGAAATTTGTATTTTCTCTCATTTTCTCTTGGTTAGCCAGGCTAAAGCATAATCAATTTCATAGAGCCAGATTTGGTTTCATCAGTTTTCTCTATTGTTTTCTTGTTTCAATTTCATTGATTTATGGCCTATTTTTTATTATTTCTTTGCTTCTGCATGTTTTAATCTTAAATTGCTCTTTTCTTGTTTCCTAAGTTGAAAATTTTGATACTGCTTTTAGACTCTTTTTTTTTAACAGGTGCATGTAATGGTATAAATATACTTTTAGGGACTGCTTTTGCTCTAGCCCACACATTTTGATAAGCTGTATTTTCATTTTGATTTACCTCAGATTTTTCTTGTGACTTCTTATTTGAACCATGTTATTTAGAAGTGTCTTGTTTAATCTCCAAATATTTGGAAATTTCCTGACTTTCTGTTATTGATTTCTAATCCAATTTCATTTTGGTCTGAGAACATACTTTGTATGATTTACATTATTTTCATTTTATTAAGGTGTGCTTTATGGCCCAGGATGCAGTCTGTTTTGGTGAATACTCCATGCAAACTTGGGAAGAATTTGCATTCTGCTGTTGCTGGATGGAATATTCTATAAATGTCAACTAGATCAAGTTGATTGATGGGAACTCATGTGAACTATATCCTTACTAGTTATGTCAATTATTGAAAGAGAGGTGTTGAGGTTCTTCAACTATAATAGTGTATTTGTCTATTTCTCTTTGCAGTTCTATTAGTTTTTGTCTCAAGTATTTTGTTTCTTTATTGTTGGGTACATACACATTAAAGATTGTTATGTCTTCTTGGAAAATTTATTCTTTTATCATTTCGTTATGCTCCTCATTATCCCTGATAAGTTTCCTTCTTCTGAAATCTCATTGGTGTGAAATTAGTATAGCTAATCCAGCTTTCTTTCAGTTAGTATTTGCATGGTATATCTTTCCCTATTCTTTTACTTTTAATATATCTAAGACTTTATATTTACATTGAGTTTCTTCTAGACAAATTTGTTTTCCACTCTAACAATCTCTGTCTTTTAATTGGTATATTTAGACCATTCACATTTAAAGTTATTTTGATATAGTTGGATTAATATCTATCATGTTTGTATCTGTTTTCATTATACTTGTTCTTTTAGTCTTTAGTTTCCCCTCTTGCTCGGCCTCCTCTGATTATTTTTTTAGAGAAACTGTGAGATTACAAACCCTATGATTTTAATTGAGTATTTTACATGATTCCATTCTATCTCCTCTCAGTATATCAATTATTCTTCTTTTTTAACGTGTTATAGCTGTTGCCCTCAAGTTTGCATATGCATTTCTCACTAATCTAAATAACTCTTCAAATAACACTATACCACTTCTTGTGCTGCACTCACACCTTATAAACTAGTACTCCAAGTCCGTCTCTCCCATCCCTGTAACATTGTGTCATTCATTTCACTTATCCATATCTTATAATCACCTAATACTCATTACTTTTAACAAGCAATTAACTTTTATATCAATTAAGTTAAAGAACAAAATGTTTTACTTTATCTTCATTTATTCCATCTGTGATGCTCTTCCCTTCTTTATGTATATCTGAGTTTCTGACATATAATTTTCCTTCTTCCTAAGGATTTATTTTAACTTTCCCTGCAGGCCAAGCCTGCTGGTGATGAAGTCCCTCCAGTTTTGTTTTTTGTTTTTTTAATTGGGCTTTTCTGGTGTTTTTGTTTGTTTGTTTGTTTTTTACTATGAAAGCCTTAATTTCTCCTTCATTTTCCAAGGCTAATTTTACTGAATATAGAATTTTAGTCTTGTTTTTTTTCTCTTGTAGCACTGTAAATATTTCTCTCCACTTCGTGCTTATGTAGTTTATAATGAGAAGTCCCCTGTAATTCTTTTCCTTGTTCCTCTATAGAGAAAGTATTTTTGTTCACTAGTTCTTTCAAAACTTATTCTTTGTCTCTTTGAAGCCTTTATTTCTCCTTCATTTTCCAAGGCTAATTTTACTGAATATAGAATTTTAGTCTTGTTTTTTTTCTCTTGTAGCACTGTAAATATTTCTCTCCATTTCGTGCTTATGTAGTTTATAATGAGAAGTCCCCTGTAATTCTTTTCCTTGTTCCTCTATAGAGAAAGTATTTTTGTTCACCAGTTCTTTCAAAACTTATTCTTTGTCTCTTTGAAGCTTGAATATGATATACCTAAGTGTAGATATTTTGGTATTTGTTCTGCTTAAGGATTATCTGGTCTAATTGTTTCCATGGTTTGGTGTCTCCCAATTATTGTGAATTCCTTTCATCATTATTACTTCAAATATTTCTTCTGCTCCATTCTTTTTGTTTTTCCTCTTCTTTTGCCTATATTATTTCTTTGAAATTGTCTCGTATTTCTTGGACGTTCTGTTCTGCTTTGTTTTACTACTTTCTTTATTTCTTTTTTCTCTTTGCATTTCAGTTTCAGAAACTTTAACATATCTTCAAGCTCAGTTGACTGTTCTTTCCTTGACTATATTCTTCTTATGAATCCATCAAAAAATTTATTTTTGTTTCAGTGATTTTTATTTCTAGTCTTTCCTTTTTACTATTTCTTAGAAAATCCATCTCTCTGTTTACTTTACCCATCTGTTCTTGCATGTTGTCTACTTTTTGCATTAGAGCCCTTAGCTTATTAATCATAATTATTTAAAATTCCCTGTCAGATAAATTCAAAACTTGTTTCATATCTAAGTCTAACTGATGTTTGCCTTGTCTTTTTAGATTGCTTCTTCTTGTCTTTTAGCATCCTTTGAATGTTTTGTTGTAAATTAAACATAACATCTTAGATAATAGGAAATGAGTTAAACAAGCCTTTAGTGTGAGGTTTTATGTGATTCTGGGTGATAATGTGGCTGTGTTTAATATTTTCTGTATCAGTGCCAGAGGCTTCTAATTCTTGTAGTACACTGGTTTTTATCCCTTCCCTTGTCTTTGGAATTCCCTGAGTACTCCTTAAATAGAGTCTGTGTCTTGCAGCTCTTTCAGCTGCAATCCTCTGCTTTTATACTGGAGCTAGTTGGTGTGTTGATGAGGTATGGGGAAGGGAATGCATTCTGCATCTTATGATTAAATCCCTGTCTTTTTGTAAACCTGAGTCCTTGGGCTGTGATATTAACAAGTGTTTCTTAGCGCTCCACAATTTCTTTATACTTCTTTTTTTTCCGTATAACTTTAAGAAACTTGTTTGGATGGATGTATTAAATTTTTTATGATTTTATCATTTACTTGCTTACAGATTTTCTCTATAATTTTTTTTATACCCCTACCCTTTGTTATAAGTAATTTATGCAATCTCTGCTCCACTCTTTCTGCCATATTCACAAAATTGTTGACAGGCAATTCAGAATGAGAAAAAATATGAATGGAAATAGTAAATGTCTTATGACTTTCTTAGCATAATAATTTCTTTTTTTGTTTTTTTCTTTTTTATGTCCCTACAGTTTTGCCAGAGTTTGTCTCAGGTATTTTGGGGCACCCTGGTTAGGTGTATAGATATTTATGACTGTTATATATTTTCCTGCTGGATTGTCCCTTTTATTAATATATAATGGCCTCCTGTATGTCTTATAATTTTGTTGTATTTAAAGTCTGTTTTGTCTGATATTAGTATAGCTACCCCTGCTCTTTGTTGTTTACTATTTGTGTGGACTATCTTTTTCCAACCTTTCACTTTCAGCCGTTTTGTATCCCTGGGTCTGAGGTGAGTTTCTTGTAAGCAGCATATGGATGGCTCATATTTTTTAATCCATTCTATCAGCCTGTATCTTTTGATTGGGGAGTTTAAGCCATTCACATTCATTGATATTACTGTAAATGCATTATTTCCTTCTACCATTTTATTCTTTGGTTTTCTTATGTCATATTATATTTTTGTCTGTCTTTTACTCTTTTGGTTGTCCTTTCTGCTATTATTTCTTTTATACTCTCCTCCAAGCCTTTCTCTCGTCTTTTTATTTCAGGTTCTAATGCTTCCTGCAAAGGTGGATTCTTTTTTGCAAACTCTCCTAGTTTCTGTTTGTTTGTGACTACTTTATACTCACCTTCATATTTGAAGGACAATTTTGCTGGATAAAAAATTCTCAGCTGGCAGTTTTTCTTCTTCAGTTTCCTAATTGTATCATGCCACTGTCTTCTTGCCTCCATGGTTTCTGAAGAGAAATCTGCACTAAGTCTTACTGGACGTCCCTTGTTTGTGATTGTTTGCTTCTCTCTTGCTGCTCTGAGAATTTTCTCTTTATCTTTGACATATGACAGTCTGAGTTATGTGTCTTAGAGCAGGTCTATTTCGATTTATTCTGATTGGGGTACAGTGCGCTTCCTGGACATGTAAGTTCATTTCTTTCATGAGAGTTGGGAAATTTTCTGCTATTATTTCCTCAAATACTCTTTCTGCTCCTTTTCCCTTCTCTTCTCCTTCTGGAACTTCCATGACACATATGTTGTTGTGATATAATTTCTAATTAACCCTTTAAAAAGTACTTGTGATAAACGCAGGCACTGGGAATGTACTTTAAATTTTGAAAAGCAGCACAATCACTTTTCTTTTTGTTATTGGTAGACAGACTCCTTCACATACTATCTCCTATAATGGAAAAAAGAGAGAGAGAGAGAGATCACAGGGGAGAAAAATTGCTATTCCAGAAAAATTTATCTTGGTTTGATCACTGAAGTTAGATCCAATGTAGACTTCTTTGGATATCAGTCAAGAAAATATGACAGTACTGTCTCATACCAACACCAAGGGCTTCTTGGGGAAAGGATGATTTCACCATTGGTGTTTACAAGGCTCTTTACACCTTAGGTTGCCATAAATATTGAAGGATAAGGCCAATTAGCAACCATCTTGAAGGCAAGAGTTCTCTTTAAGAACTCACTGGGCTATAGAAATTGACTCGGCTTTGTATTCAATTGCTCCTCTGTTTCTCTTCCTAGCTATCATGGCCTTCAAGCCACTGCCTTCCTTAGGCTCAGCATCATATTCAACCATTTATTATTTGACAAAATCGGCTAAACTGCCATTATTATATCTCTCTACTTCTCTCATTTTAGTCATTTTACTTTATTATTCTTTATTTCACCTTGTTCTTTCTCACAATTTGTTTGTTTGCTATCAACTGTTTTTTTCCATTTATTTTACAACTTGATTATTTGTAAGATTCTTTTCTGCTGTTTTCATTTTTTCTGATTAATTGCTCTACAACCATTACTCTGACTACAATATGTGTGATAATTTGCCTTCATTGCTGACTCTGCTGCAAATCTCTCTCTTCCTTGTTTTCATAAATATACATCTCCAGTTATCTACCAGAAATTTCTACCTGTGTGTCTCCCAGGCACCTCAAACTTAATGTGCCAGTAACTGAATAACTTTCTAGCCCCTTCATATTTACTGCCTTCAGAAAATCATTGTATTAGTGATTATCCATCCAATTATCCACATCAGAAACCATAGAGTTTTCCTAAATTCAGTTCTTTTTATTCCATCAAATCAAGTCAGTCCCCAGTTCTATGGAATCCTTTTCATTATTTTGATCTTCCAATTATAAGTTAAAGTTGTTCTAAAACCTTCTTTCAAATTTTGATTTTCAAAGTTAGCACCAAGAACACATATCAGTCTTCTTTATCAACTCCCAAATTTTAGCCCTGACTTCTCACCCTTCTTCAATATTCTTAAGGCTGAAAAAATAACCAGGCAATACACAAGTAAATGACAAACATCAAAATGTAACCTTGCTATTAGACTATGTTAAAATGAAATATAAACCTTAGTTGAGTTAATCCACAGAGATTACTCTGCTATTTGTTATAGTGGTTAACAGAACCTGGTTAGATAATAATAATGGTAAATGACAATCATTCTTTTACAAATACTCCAATACATTATTATTCCTCTAAGTATGGAAAGTCACACTTCTCATACTTACCTATGTCCTCTGAAACTACAGCTTCATAACTGTTAGCTTGCAAATGCCCTTATTTCATTAAGTTCTCAGAAATCTTCATCTACTTCTTCTTAAGGATCTCACATTCCATGAAGTGCTGAAACATGAAGACTGTTGCTTTTCTAACATCAAGTATTTCCTATGACCAGTTCTTCCCTGTCCAACAACATTGTTACTCATACGCACTCTTGTTAAGAAAAAAAAATTAAGGATTTGGCATTCAGTTATAACACCCTTTCCCCTTACTCATTATTATCTCTTGAGCTCCACTTGATTCTCCATAGATGAAAGATGTAAAACATCCCTTATGTACTCCATTTTCTACAAAATCTTTTCATAAACTTGGGTCACTTCAACTTCTATGCAAGTAATGTTTCCACATATTGGTCCCTTAATTCCTTTAGCTCCTCACTGTGAGAGACTTTTTCTCCCTGACCCCAACTCATCTGCCTACTCCTATGCTATATTTCATAAATAATAACTCCTCCACCTTCAAAATATCAGGCTTAAGCATTCTGTTATTTGATCATTACTTCTTACCTTGCCATTTGTCATACTTTAGTATCTCCAATTGAAGAATTACTCTCATTCATTGTGACCATTTCCCATTCAGCATGCTAGTTCAGCTACTACTTTTTTAGAGCATCCTTTACTTTCCAGGACCTAACAATCTATTCTTATCTGTAATAATGAATGTTTCAATCCGCCAGCCCTCTAATTTCACTATCTTCTTATTATTCCTCGTTAGATTTTGTAGAAAATAATTGCAGTGATGTTTTTGATCATGCCCTAAACTTCCTTATTCCCTTTCTTCTTATTGTGGCCATCAGTTAAATACCATAACCCCAATCATTTAAATCTTAATATCAAGTATTGCTGGGCCAAGTCACACACCAGGGCAAATCAGTACTTAATCCAATAAGAAATTCTTTGTAATCTAACTTAATAAAGTCATAATCCCTAACTCAGATACGCTATTAGCACAATTAAGTACTCTTACAATGTTCCTCTATCTAAATAACTCTTTCATTCTCCACAAGGTCTATTTCAAAATATATTCAATCTTTACAAAAATTCTGCCCCTCTTTCCCAATCCTACCCCTCTACTTTTAATGATTATTTTTTGCTTTTATTTTTATAGAAAAATTAGATGCCATGAGACAGGAACTTCCTCAATGAGCAGGCCCAAACATGACATCTACCCAAATCCTATCTTCCCTTCTCCTCTTTATATATTAAAACCTCCTTCTTCTAAGTGAAGCTCATATGTCTCCTTAAACTTTGGATTCCATTCATGCATAACTTTATAAGAGACTTGAATAATTATTAACATTTTCTTCCTCTTAGCATATTGAAATATTTCTCTTCACATTATCACTTATGTAGTTACTTAAAATGCTATGTAAAATATTTCTGATGTCAAGAATATTTACATAATTTGATGAATCCTTGTCATTCTACTAAACAGCTTAAAAAACAATACAAACATAGTAGAAGCAATCACTGTACATTTCCTTATCTGGTTCACTACTCTTTCAAATGTAGCCATCTCTTCAAATGCTCATGCATTTTTAATGCTTCATATGCATAACTTCCTTTATTATATTTTTACATTTTGATTTAACTTCATTAAAATAATAGTATATCTATATGTTTGTCTATATTCACTTAATATTGTTTGATACATCCACTTTGTTTATTTTAATTGATATATACTATTCCTTTGTACAAAATAGTGCAATTTATTTACCTATTCTCCATTAATGGGCATCAAGTTGCTTCCAATCTTTGGCTATTGCAAATGGTTTGGCTTAAAATATTCTTGAGCATATAAGCTAGAGTTCCATTGGTATATATATTTAGATGTGAAATTGCTAGGTCACTGGGTTTAGATAGCTTCACTTTTCTGAAATTTGTCAGATTGTGCTATAAATGATCTTAGCAATTTACAAAAATTATGAGCAGTTTGTAAGACTCACAGTAATCTACAACCTTGCCAATACCAGTTTTTTTCATTTTGTTCAATTTTTGCCAATATGCAGGTGCAGCATCTTGGTTTTAATTTGTATTTCATTATTAGTAATGAGTTTGACAACTCTTTTACCATTGTTAAATATTTGGATTTCCTCTTGCAGGAGGTGCCTGTTCATACTTTTGTTTAATTTCTTTTATTGGCTTGCTTGTCATTTGAAAACAGGAATCTTATTTATGTATAAGTAGAAACTAATAATTAATTATATCCTTTGCAATTATCTACTTGTCTTTTCATAATGTTTTTTGAGGTACAGGTTTAGAAATGTTAATGAATTACTATTTTTCAATTTTCTATTTTAAGAGTTTTGTCTTTAAAGAATGCTCAAAAATATTTTTATTCAAGAAAATTCCCCCTGCCCCAAGGTTATCTTCCTAAAAGTTCAAACTTTTCTTTTTAATACATCTAGAATTTATTTTTGATTATGATGTGAAGTAAAGGTACAAAATATTTTTTTATTTTGGATAATAATTTATTTGTCTTACAATTTATTGAATAGGTGGTGCTTTCCTCAGTGATCTGCAATATCGTTTAAATCATGTATCAAGTCTCTGTATATTCAAGTCTGGCTCAGGGTAATTCACAGTAGCAAACGAACTTGGTTTTTACTTACTTGGTAGCACTTACTATATAGAACAACCAGTTTTAAAATATATTTTAACATGTAATCAGTTATATATATTATATCAATTAGTACAGTTTCTTCATCAATTTAGTATTTGATGAAGGAACACAGTTACATTATCTAAACAAGCATAATCTACAATAGCATAAAAATTTTAATTTAAAAAATGGGGCAAATACAATAGAAAGAAAAATTGATTTAAGAAAAACATTGGAAGGTTATTTTATATTCAAGATCTGAGGATGTAGATCCGTTGAATATCACTTACAAAAGTAACTTTACTTTTTATCTTATATTGAAACCCTTTCAAAAGAAGTACATATAATTAAGATTCTCCTTAAGTAGCCTGAGAAGTAGTAAGAGTAAGAAGTATGGCCATAAGACAGTGACTTAAAATTCATTGTTATCAAGGAAAGAAGATGGGTCAAAGGAAGAAAGAAGGGGATGAGGGAAGGAGAAAAAGATACAAAGAAGTATTCACTTAAATAAATTTATATTTATGTGAAAACCTAATGTGTATAGAAAAAAAAAGTTTGGCTTCTTTAAGTAACCTCTAGGACTAAATTTATTAGCAGTGGCAGCCAATTCTTGGGCAATCAAGAAGGGAAGAGTGAAAAATTAAAGGAGAGAAGCAAGCCTCTGATGCCCCTACATTTTACCATGATGGGGAAGGAAATGTCAGAACAAACGTGACAGGCTAGAAGCAATGCATGACCCCTGCATTAAGAAATATTTTCTGCATTTTGCCATTTACCCTTTGCTGCAAAGCAGCCTGTCATTTTGTTGCCATTTCTGTGGATGTACATCAATTAACCATTGAATTTGTCTCCCTGGTAGGTTCCTGCCACTCCTTGGTGGGAAAACGTACAATAAGCTTGTCTCCTGGACTAAGCAACCTTAAATTGGTGACACTGTTCACATACAGCAAGTGCTCAAGCCTGAGCATGGTTATTGATGGAATTAATTCAAAGGCACATATAATGAGCTTTGTACTACTTCATCTATTTAGTGCTTATATCATGAAACACAATAATATGGGGAAGAAAGAAGTAAATTAGAAGCTAGAGGGATAAATAGATTAAAAAAAAATTACCAGTGATTATAAACCTGCATGTGACAGGAGCAATTATACTCATTAAAAACATAGAGGGAACAAAAAGAATGTTAATACATGCATTCATACAGAATGATGACCAAGTAGAATTTTGAAACTAGTGATATGGTGCCTAAGTGATATGTTTAGGGTAATGACATAGCAAATATTTATGGGTCTCTACATATACCTGCAAAAATGGGCATAGAAGTCAGGAAGAGAGTTATAAATAGAGAAATAGGGCACCTTTTAAATGAGATAATTATAAGCTTAAAATGTATAGCTGGGCTAATTGTACCCATCTAGAAAAACAACATGAAAGCAGTCTTAGAGACACTGGAAAGAGACAATCTTAAGAAGGAAGAGGACCGTTTAACTTAGTATATAATTAGTCTCTAAATTTCACCAATATATTACACCGATTAATATAGGCACATATTAGTCATATTTTTTAATCTTGTCTTCAATGTGACCATCCCTTGAAGTTAAAGATAAAATGAAACAAGGAGGGGATTGTGGGAAGATGGTGATGGACTAAGAGGCAGATCTGAATGCTTTCATATAAGCAATGGTGAAAGAACCAAAAGCTGTCTGAGGGAACTGCGTTGAGGATCAGCAGACCGGAACAGTGCTATACAACTTCCAGGAGGGTAAGTGACAGAGAGATGAAGAAGCTGATATGACAAAGGTGGGTTACCAAGCCCCAGGAAGCTTGGGCTTCCTGTTGGCCAGGAAGACTTCCCTCCCCATCCCCAAGATATTAAGCTGGAGTAAAACTTTTGGCTCACTGCATCTGACTGAGAGGGGAACAGACATCTCCCCTCAGCTGTTTCAAGGGAATAGGGAGGGAAGGTCAGGGTGCTATTCTTCAGTGAATTCAGCCAGCAGAGCCCACTTTGAATCTCCGATCTGAGGATTCAACATAGCAAAACAGGAAAGCTGAGAATGAAACACCTCCATGGAAAGGTGTGCTGACTAGCACCATCTGCTGGCTAGTCTAGAAATTGCATGGACAAAAACTGTCCTCACTCTCTGTATCCAACCACTGGGAGAAAATCTGTGCCCTGCTAGTGAGTCACTGGTGTGATTTTTATAACTTAGGCTGGACAATTTTAAAGACTGAGAATAAGTTGAACCAAATATCAAAGAAGAGCTGTGAAAAAAAAAAAACAAAACATAGGCAAGAGAGAGATATTAGCCATCAGAGTAAATTCACCAACATATTCAGATGCCTAGACATCAGCAAAAAATTACAAACCATACTAGGAAACAGAAGGAGATGGCCCAGCCAAAAGAACAAAGCAAATGTCCTGAAGAGATACAGGATTTAATACAATTAATTGGTGATTATCACACAATTTTCCTGAATCACTTCAAAGAATTTAAAGAAAATATGACAAAAGAAATAAAGGATATTAAGAAGACACTAGGAAAGCATAAAGAACAAATTGAAAGCCTGCGAAGTAAAGTAACAAACCTTATGAGAATGAGAGACACAATGGATGAGATTAAAAATACATTAGAGGCACAAGAGCAGATTTGAATTGCTTGAAGACAGCATTAGTGATTTCAAAGACAGAACATCTGAACCAGAAAAAACAGGAGAACAGAAAGAGAAGAGAATGGAAAAAATGCAACAGAGTCACAGGGAATAGAATGACAATGTGAAACACAAATATATATACATTGTTGGTGTCCCAGAAGGAGAAAAGAATGGAAAAGGGGCAGAAAGAATATTTGAGGAAATAATGACAGAAAACTTCCCAACCTTATGAAGGACATAAATATCAATATACAAGAAGGACAATGCACCCCAAACAGAATAAATCTGAATAGACCTTCCCTGAGACATCTACTATTCAGAATGACAACTATCAGAGACAAAGAGAGGATTCTGAAGGCAGCAAGAGAAAAGAAAAGCACCACATACAAGGGATACTCAATAAGATTAAGTGCTCACCTCTCATCAGAATCCATGGAAGACAGAAGAAAGTGCTATGATGTATTTAAGGTACTGAAAGAGAAAAACTGTCAACCAAGAATTCTGTATCTTGCAAAACCGTCCTTCAAAAATGAGGGTGAGTTCAAAATCTTCACAGACAAACAAAAATGATAGAATATGTCATCAAAAGACCAGATTTGCAAGAGATACTAAAGGGAGTGCTGCAGTCTGAAAGGGAAAAACAAGGGTAAGACATTTGGAGAAGAGTTTAGAAATGAAGATCATTAGAAAGAGTAAATTAAAGGATAAGAAGAAAGATAATAGAATGATATGAAAACAGAGAGCTGAAGGACAAAATGCATGAAGAAAGTAATGCCTTTACAGTAATAACACTGAATGTTAATGGCTTGAACTTCCCAATCAAAAGACATAGACTGATACAATGAATTAAAAAAATATGAACCATCTACCTGTTGTCTATAAGAGACCCACCTCAGACATAAAGACACAACCAGGTTAAAAGTGAAAGGTTGAAAAAAGGTATTCCATGCAAATAGTAACAAAAAAAAGAGGTGAATTAGACCAGATAAATGTAAAATAACAACATTATAGTATATGAACATGTGCCAGTGCAACTGGCAAATTGTTCATGTGATCAGTAATCTGTTATTTTTTTCATACAAAATAAACACTTTTTAATTGAGGAGGGCTGGAGAAGAGATATATTTTTTGGATGCTTCCTTTTTCTTTAACCCTTCGTATCCATACTCTTTAATTAAAATAATCTATCTGTATCAATAATGATTTAGCATGGCTGCTGTTGAACAAGATTTTGACTTTTTCTGCCTCATAAAATTATGAGTTGGCAAATTGTTGCCTGCTGTTATTCATTGCAATAAGATGTGAAGAATTCCCATATAGGAATTTGATTATCTAGAAAGAATTATGGCCTAAATGGAAATTAAATAACTAAACCAATAATTTATTTCATTCTTAGAGATTAATATGTCCAACAGATAGAGCTGTAATATAAAAATTAGAATTATGTTACAGTTAATATCTATTGTATTTGAATTATTATTTACATTTTTAAAAGTTTGTTGCTATGCTATCTATTTTTTTATAATTGATTATATTAAATCTAACCTGGCCTTGCACTCTAGTTTAAAATTTGTAATTTCTTTCAATCTATATTTCTATTTATTTTACAATTTTACAATAAAAGACATTTTTTAACAGCTAAACAAAAGCCATTAATTACACACTTTGGATAGATCATATGGTATATGAATATATCTCAATAAAACTGCTTAATAAACAAATAAGCAATTGTGTAGGAACAGCCAGAAATAGCATCTATATTCAGCAGGAGAAATGGAGAGATTGAGAGGTGAAGAATTTTCTTGTTTGTCTGTTTTTTGCTTTATTATTATTGAAATAATGAAAATGCTTTAATAATGATTGAAGTGATGAACATACAACTGTGTGATTATACCAAATACCATGGATTGTACACTTTGGATGAATTATATGCTTTATTAATATGTATCAATAAAATTGATTTGTTTAAAAAAATGAAGTAAGGAGAACTCAAACTTGTGATAAAAGTAATTTTTAATATACACTTGAGAGGAACAGCATTTCCTTAAAAGGGAACAGCATTTTATTAAATGTTAATTCCTGCTTCCCTTACACGACCTTTTCTGTATTTGACAGAGTTTAATCTCCTAGACATCTTCCCATGATGAATAGGTTTTAAGAAGTTGAGGTTGCAGAAAAGCTGAGTGATCATCGAAGCCCCTTGGAGTTCCTGGCACAGATTCAGTTCTGGAATTTCCAGTCTGGTCCTCACTTTCATTTCTGACATTTAATAATGGTGGGGTTCTTGAAGCATGAGTTCATTAAATGCCTAAGAAATATATAAAGTTATCATCTACATCTATAAATATATTCAAAAGGAATATTTGTAGAGGCTCAAGTGCATGCACAGCTCTGTGCTTTCCAAGAAAATAGACACTCTAGTCCATTTTCCTCATGCTATGTAGCTCTTAATCTAGCTGGGAATATAAGATACCTACAAACACATATATAATTTTTTTAAAAAACTAATGAAACATTAAATCTAACATGCTTAAACTGTAAATCAACAGCTAGGTGTAGCAGAAAAATCACAAGCTTTAGCTCAGAAATATTTACAAATCAAATCTTGCTCTACTGCTTATGATACTCGGAGCATCAGTTTCTTCCATAAATAAATAGGTATGTTGTGAGAGTAAATGATTGACGTGAAGTCCACTGTATCGTTCAGGAGATTTGAGTGACATGATATTCCATTTTCCTCATTCCTCCCTAGATTCTTTATAGAATTCCCAATTCGCAGCCCAATGTGGTACCAAATGAGGACTAGACACAGGAATTTGAAAGTTTGGAACTTGTTTGGGGGGTGGGCTAGTATTTTAGATAAAATCTAGGTCAGAGGGTTTGGTTAATTTGTGACCAGCTGCCTGATACCCCTCTTCTAAGCCAAATCCAGGTCTTAGAATTACCTGCTGAAGGAATTTAGTAGGAAGGTTTGGGTCTGTGGAACAAATACAGCTATGGAGGAAGACTGCTTCCAACCATCTTGGAGAGAAATGGAAGAAAAAATTACAAAGTCTCCAGTGTTTACATCTTCTGAGAGTGACTCTACCCAAATGAAAAAAGAGGACCAATATCTGTTCCCTGCCAACCAGTTAGGAATTAACTGCATGCCAACCAACAAGCATCACTTTCTTTCCTGTCACTCACGTCAGAAGCACTGGAATTACCCTGAGTATAACCTTTCTTTACACCCCCATATCTAGCCCTAGCCCTGCCCTTACAATCCCTACAACCACCATGGCTCATTAGACTCAGTTTTCTGAAAAATTCATTTATTCTCTTTTTTCCCTTCTCTTCTAAATTTTAGACCACACTGAATGTTCTCCCACTTCCCATTTTTCTAAACATTCTATTTTTTCCTGTATGTAATCACAGCTCCTCCCTTATACATTTTCACAGCTCAGATTCATAAAGTATCTTTCTGTCTCCTGTTTTCCTTTGCTTCTCAGTAAAAGGTACTTGCAATCTTTCATATTATATCATAACTAAGACATAGCAACAACAATAATAATAGCTTACATTTATTAGGAATCCACAATGAGGCAGGCATTATACTGCTTTGCACGTATTATTTCATTCACTCTTCACAGCATTCTTTGTATTAAGGATGCACTTTGAGATCCATGGTGAGAAATGTTAACTAAGCTTAGGTCAGAGGGGTGGTGAGAAGCGCCTGAATAGACAGTGACAATCACGCAGTCAGGCTTTGGGGAGAATTTGGGTCCAATTTCCTCATTTTATCAAGGAAGAACTGAACCTCAGGATATTATGTGCCCATCTTGTGGTTGAATTGCTTGTTTTATGGCTCAATTACAGCCCAGGTCTCCCAACTTTTAGGTCTTTCAGACATGTTACAGACATGTGACAGATCTATGAATTTTTAATTAAGTCTTACAAAGAAGATCGCCCACTTGGATAATTTCGCATTTGCCATTAATACTCTGTAAAACAAACTTAAACAAGCTCACATGCTTTTATACTGGCAGATGATTAAAATCCATCTAACAGGTCTATACGTTAGGTGCTGTGGTTCTGAGAATTTTTAAGATCTAAGTGATTGGTTGTGGGGTTTGGGGGCAGTTTGTTTTGGTTTTTTTTTGTTTGTTTGTTTGGTTTTTTTTAAAGAAGTAGTCTTTGAACTCAGATCTGTTAACTAGTAAACTTAATTTTTACCAAAATATCAATTTTAGTTATTCAGGGCTTTTTAAAAAATGTTTTACTTGTCCAAGAAACATTAAGAAAATTTAATCTATCATGGTCACAGTTTACCTGTATTCTACCAAACGTCATCTAACACAGCTAAAACAAGGGGAAAAAAATAACACAAACACTTAAATCACTGTTAATGCATGAAGATATTCAGTGCACCAGTATTCTTTGAAAGTCAAGAACAATAGGAAAAAACCAAGCATATGGCAATCATGCTTGAATGTATTTCCGCACACTTTATTACTCGTGAAGAGAGACTAAATAAGGCGTCTTCAAAGACAGGTTCTGTGCAGCTGCAAGACGTCTTTTCTGTATTCTAATTTATGTAGCTAAGAGATAAGTAAATTAATCTTCATTATCAATCCACCAGATAGCAAGAGTCAAACCTGAAATGCCACTCCCTCGGTGCAGGAAGGAAATCATCCTCATCACAGATTGCATGTTTTCTTAAGAAGCCAGGTGCACCCATGACAGATTTTGGCAACGAGAATGATTTTCAACCTCGGACAGGCCTGCCAGTTGCTTCTGCTTACTTTTCCTCATGCTTCCTGATGAGGGGCAATTGCGATTAGACAAATCACATTGTCTATAATCTGGTCCCCTTCCTCTTAGCCATGACTCATTCTGACAAGGAAAGTTTAAAAGCAACAAGTAAAATATGATAAACAAAATCCATCATTGCATAGGGGAGGCTGGCTAAAAGCTTTCTGTCGCTATTAATAATACTGTTTAGTTTTCAGCTTCCCCAAGTATTGCATTAGTGGTAAATGTGAAATACCATGAGCAGAAAATGTTCAGTTAAGGCTACCTGTGCCATCCTTGGCTCTGACTGAAGCTGTGTTCTCAGCAGTGGCTACACTGCCCTGAAACTTTGAGCCAGTCCATGAGACTGAATTAAGGCCAGCCACTGTGAAAAAAGCTAATAGACGCCACCAAGGCCCCCCCGCTCCTCAAATTTTACTTCTTTCTGGCTCACTTTACCTAATCAGCACCTTACTCTTGGTTCTGGAAACATAGCCTTGAGTCTTCCTTGGCTTCCCTTGTGTTTATACCAAAATACCTCAAGATTTTGACTTGTTTTGTTCCTCCGACTCTCAGTGTCCCCAGATATTTTGGGATGGAATGTTCCACCTGGAGCTTAAGAAGCCCACCTCTGGCTCCAGAAATGTGACTTTCATAAGGCTACAAAATTAGTTACAACCACCCTTCAAGAAAAAAAAAATTTATAGAACATGAGTTTACACACCTAATATGGACTTCAAGAGTTTCTGGCTAAAGGCATTTGCAAAAATTTTCCTTACCCAGAAATATTACTCTTACTCCACTGTCCACTTGTGCTGTCCATTTTTTCATTCCTTCATTGAGAAGAATTTAGTGTCTCATACCAAACAAGCATTTTTATTCCTTAAGGTTTAACTTAGCTATTATGATTTCCACACACAAATTACTTTTTTTTTTAAATACTTTTTAATTCTTTTTTCAAAAGATACTTAGAATACATAAACACTACACAAAAAATATAGGGAATTTCCATATGCTCCACTCCTCACCCCTCTCACGTTTTTCCACATCAACAACATTTTTCACTAGCATGGCACATTTGTTACAACTGATGAACACATTTTGGAGCATTGCCACTAAGCATGGACCATAGTTTACATTGTAGTTTACACTCTCTCCCACACAATCTTGTAGTATGGCCAGATACATAATGGCCTGTATCTGTCATTGCAATGTCATTCAGGACAACTCCCAGGTCCAGAAAATGCCCCTATACGACACCTGCCTTTCCCTCCCACTCCCCCCACAAATTACTTTTCTGGCAAAGCAATTTACCTATAATTTACCTTGTTCTTAGAACTAACGAGTGAGGAGCTTGCATCCAGGAAATGGGGTTCTGGAATCAGTACTCAACTGCATTTTGAAATGACTATGGAAGATCATAGAGCCTCTGTACTAGTGGTTCCTCATGGTTGAAAGCACAGATCATAAGAAGATAGTACTGGAAGGCTGTATTATTTTCATATTTTGCTTGTTAGGTACTTGAGGATTAATAAAGGCAAAAAACTTATCAAGCATACCATATCTAGGTGTTGAATCTCTATATCCCTATTCCAGTACACAGGTTTGTTCATGAAGTCATAAAAATAAACTGGGCTCTGGAAAAAATTGGTTAATCTTTTTAGATTTCAGCTTACTTTTTAACAAAAGAGAAACAAGACCGGTCCTGCCTACTTCACTGATTTGCTATGAAGATATCAAATGAATAAAAACATATAATTCTCTATAGATTGCTTTTCCCTAGACAAATATGTGACATTGATATTGATCATGTAGTGGTAGGAATAATATTTGAAGTATTAATGGTAGTAGTAGTTGTTTGAGATATACCAAACTCACTCTAGATTTTTCAATATTATTTCAGTATGGAAACCTCCGATGTTCACAGAATTCTTTTCTTTTACCATTATAAACATTCCACTGGGGAAAAAAAAAAGGAAATGGTTGGATCATTTTTGCTTTATTAAACTCTGCTGGGAATCAATTTTTTCTAGTAAGCTTCTGTTTTGTTTTGTTTTGTTTGATGAAATGGGTTAAGTGCCTTCACTTTTTTGGTATTTCCTGGATTACTAGGTAGTACCAGTCAACTACCACAAAACTCAGTGGGTAAAACAACAAACATTATTTCTCACAGCTCTGTGGTTGGTTGGGCCATTCTGCTCTTCTTAGCCACTTGGCTGATCACTGCAGGTAGCTGGAGGCTTGGCTAGGCCAGGTGGTCTCCTAACATGTTTCGTGTCTGAAGGCTGCTTGGTCATGAGGCTCTCAATGGGAACTGCTCAACTCCAGCCTACGGGTTCTCTTATCCTCCAATGAACTAGCCTGGGTTTCTCCCCAAGGGACTCTCCAGGATGCAGAAAGCCACAAGAGAAGACAACACCCTGTAGTAAGTACTTTTCAAGTATCCGTATTGCATTTTCTAATATTCCATTGACCAAAGTAAGTGACAAGGTCAAGTTTAGCTTGAAGGGTAGAGGAATCAGTGTAGCCATGCATGCAAATAATGGACCACATTTTTTTCATGTCTCTGAGGACCACAGAGCTAGTCAAAAACAGATGATGAACTTTTTTTGTGGTCAGTCCTATGCAGAACAATGTGAGCTCTGTGAGCTCTGATACAGAGATGTATCACATGTGGAACCTGACCTTATAAAGACAAGATACGCATAAAATAATTAGAGATTGAAAGAAAAGAAAATATAGTAAAATAATAAACACTATGGAGCATATTAAGGTGCAGTAAAAGAATTTCAGTAAGTTGGCCTTACTGAAGAAGCATAGGAATTACTCTCCATTAAATATTTATATTTTGTTAGACTTCCCTAGCAGTTTTTTTCTTGATTATTTTATCCTGACTGGCTAATTTGTTAAAGGAAAAGTGTGGTATAGATGTATTTTTGCATGTGTGTATGTATATATGTATAGAGCATGTGCATGTGTCTATATATGTCTGCATGTGTATAAAAATTTCCTTTAGAGAAAACATCATCACTTTTCTCTCTGTAATATCTGTTTTGCACTTAAAAGTTTCAAGGCACTTCCTTGTACTTTATCTCACTAATTCCACACAGCAGCCCATGAGGAAAGCACTATTCTCATTACATAAAATGAGACGGGTAGGAAAGACACTAGAGGGACAAATTAGGAAACTTGTGAAACAGTCAGGAAGGGAGGGTAATAAGTACAGCCATAGTAACAGTAGAGGAAGTTAACATAAAATAAAGATCATGGTGACAAAGTCATGCATTCATCCAACAAATATTTATGAGTATCTACTGTACGCCGCCACCTCTAATCTCATGAAGCTTACTTTCTAGTGTGGAGGGCAACAAAACTTTTTAAAAGATCTTTCTGAAAAATAATAAGTGCTATCAAGAAAATAAGTCATAATGATATGATTAGATAAAGAATCACAAGACAAGGAAGTATATCTCAAAAAAGATGGTGGCTATAGTGATTTACGAGCATAATGTAAAGTCAGAAAAAATAGCTTAATCAGTTATTAATTGCATGACTTTAGTCAACTTACTTGACTTTGATTTAGGTTCCTCATGTATAAAACAGAGATATTAGTAACTGGCTATTTTCTTCTCAGGATTTTTGGTAACCAGATTAGATAACGGATCGTTGTAATCATTCTGATTATAGAAATAGAAATAGGAAGCAAAAGTTAAATTCTAGACATATCACAAAGTTTGAACATAAAGTAGGTAATGACAGTTAAACTCTGGAAGTGAAGAAATCTGGCAAACTGTTCAAAAATTTGTTGAACTCAACTGAATTCAGGGTGCTGAGAAAATGAAGGGATATTCCCTATAGGTAATGTCCCCACCTTCTAACATTTTACTCAAAATCTAGGAGGGTGTGTCCTCCATATTGCTTTTTCGTTTTTCTTTTTTTCTCTCTATCGTAGTAAGTCAGTGTTAATACCTCTGTCAGAAAGAATAGAACCTCAGCATCTTTTGGGGTTTTACAACATGTGCTACATAGATACTATCACGCATGTGACAACCAAAAATGCCCTTTGAATTGAGGATGTACAGAAAATATCCAAGATAAAGATTAAACCTTATTTTATCTTGGGTACCCTATTTACCTAAGAGCATCTCATAACTTGGTCGTAAAGTAGGTTAACCGCTGTTCTTTTACTTATAAATCTTGGACCTTAATGAAATTATTTAACTCCTTTGTGTTTGACCATCACACCAGTAAAACAAGGCCAATAACACCAACATTCTTGAATTAGATAGAATGTCTAAAACAGCATATGAATAGTGCCTGGCACCAGGTAAGCCAGAAAAAAATGGCTTTTCTTCTTATTTTCCTGTTTTCGTTTCCAAGGCGGCCAATTGTGCCCCAGTCTTTCTGTGTCATCATGGGAGAGGCTCAACCCACCATTTTTCTTGTAGTCATTTTTGCTACCAAATCAGAACCTACTGTTAATGGGATTTCGCTGTATTTAGGAGTTATACTATTGTACTGCTTCAAACGCCTTTAAATTGCACCTGGATATCTCATTCAACAATAGCGTTTAGACATCAAACCTCAAGCCAGATGTTTTGACATAGATAATAGTATCAGTTCCAATAGAGTATCAGAGACATAAAGTGCAGAACTTGCTTTTATATAACTTTAGGTCTTTACAATGATCAAATGTGCAATTCTTAGCATTACACAAAGTTTATATGCTAGAGGCTTTGAGGCTATTACAATGCCATTCAAACCTGGAGCAAATGCTGTAAAGTAAAAAATGGAATTCAGCAATCTGTTAGGGCATATCTTCTTTGCTGAACCATTCCTTACTTAAACAGAAATGGCTCAATGAGGCAAAGGCTCTTTAAAGAAATGGGATCAGGGGGATAAAATTACCCTTCAGCCAATGCTCCAGAAGACTTACTTCCCTGGTACTAGTGTCCTACTACTAAAATGGTAATTGGAACTCTAATTCTTAGTCCACTTACCCAAATTTATTGCCTTAAATTCTAACTGTCTTGGTTATTATTTCACTGTAATTCACTTCCTTTCAACTCAACCTGTGTACAAGATCTGTGTTCATCGCCAATGGTCTCAAGAGGTAATAGTCTTGACAGGAAGAAGAGAGAACAACATAAACCCAGACAATTAGTTTGCAGGTGAATTAGCCACATGAGGCATCTGAACAATTCACTCCTGAAACCCAGGAGAGGGACTGTTTAATCACCCCTGCGTGGGTTAGGGAAGGCTCCTTTGGGGAGACGACACTGGGTCAGGTATTGAAGGACAAGTCTAAAATTATGAGGAAATCAGGGTTGTATAGGAAATATAGGGTGGAAAGGCCATTCTTGTAGAGGAAAGAGCATTCAGAGAGTCATGGGGTATGGAAGATCATGCCTTGTTTGGGAGTGAATAATTTTCTGTGCCTACAGCAAAGGTTTTCTTTTAGGCTGAGGAGAGGAGGTTACTGAGGAAAGGAGGAGAAAATCTGTGTTGTGGATCAAACTGTGAAAGGCCTGGCATGCCACTATAAGGTTTGAAATCTAGCATGTAGGTGATGGCTAAATGAATGTAGGAAGATTCTTAACAGCATTAATTTTATTGAGTAAATTCTTATAGGAAAGGTTTTCTTTGAGTTGTAGAATCTGCCCATGTTTGCTGATCTGAATTGATCTACACATTTCTGGGAATTTATTGAACAACTTCCAGACAGTGGGGTTAATTGAGGCTGAGTTCCACTGACGAAAGAAATCCCGCAGTAAATTATCTTCCTTTCTAATACTATCTTGGATTTATATATCTTTCTTTTCTCTCACATTATTCAAAGCACTTCAAATATATCATTGCGTTTCTCCTAATGTTTGTGAGACAATACTCTGCTTATTTTATAAATACTGAAATCTGACATATCAGTTATAGGATCTGCTTAAGATAAATTACATCAACTGTCATCAAACTACACATTATTATCAGTCATTTTGCATACAAGTCACCAAGTAAAAGATGTTATAAGCATTTCTCTCTTATTGAGTGCATACATTGACTATTTTTGTATTGATTTAACAGTTTATAAATAAATGATACCTGCCCATTACACAAGTTTCCAGCACTAGAGAAAAAGTTTAAAATGAAAGGAGTGGAAATATCACACGTCTCATTGTTAATATTATACAAACATTCTTTTATACGTTGTTCCATATATATATATAATAACATTTATGTAAACAAATGCACATATATGCATATGTATTTATATATCATTTTACAAATAAAAAAAATTTAAAAAAAAAAAAGAATCAAATTACAGTGGGAGCAAATATGATCAAGTAAATATTGAAGCAACTAGGTGAAAGGTCAGGGCTACACGCCTGTGGAGAAGCAAATAAGGCAAAAGGCAACAGCAAACACGGTGAGATTTCAGTTAAAACAACAACAAGACACTGTGATGGCCAAACAATTGCAATTGTAGGTAAATTTAGTCAAGGACAATGAGTTGACAACTCCTGCTCATATCTGTACATAGATATAAGGTTGGCTAGAGAGAAAAAGATGGATAAATAAGTATATGGGCTAGAATCATCTCTTAAAAATGGAATCATGCTATGTTATTTTTATGAAAATTATTAAAATTAGCTTTATTTCATCCAACAAAATAAAAAAAAATTATAATCTGAAGGAATTGATGACTTCCATTTTGCTAACATTTGATACCAAAAAAACCTCAAAATAAAAATGACTATGTAAAATAATCAGAGGCTGTCATCATTATATTTCAATTTAAGTTCTTGTCTCAATCTTACCCAGTATTGATTTACTTTAAAATATACAAAATGAAGAAAATATCCCTCTTACATTTGTCCTTCTTCACCTCCAGGTTTTTGTAATTATATTTCGTTTGTATTTTTTCAATGTTATATTCAGTCCCATAGCATAATTGTGGTGTACCTCAAGTTCTGTATTTAAATTGGTTCAGTATTTACTATAAGTCCTTTTTTCCAAAATGCCTTCATTACAACTATTTTTGTCTTGATTTCTTGTTTGACTGGGTTTCATCTTCAGTAATAGTAATTCTTATCCATCTGTTGTTTTTATACCTGAATCTTGGCTAGGTACGGAAGTGCTGAGTCATTCCTTTCTTCCTTTATAATTTCATAAAAAGTGCTCTATTGTTTTCTGTCTTTGGTTTCTTTTTACCATTACTTCTCTGTTTATCCTTTGAAAGGCTGGGTATTAATTACATCAGGTAGAATTTTTTTTTTTTAATCTGAGGGTTACTTTCTTTGGAGTTCTTTCATATTTGAGGATGTCTTCCTGTTTTCTTTTTACAGTACAAAAAAACAAACAAACTTAACTGGGCAGGCAATATACTTGGTTCACATTCCCTTCCCTAAGAAAATCAAAGAAATTATTCTACTGTTTTATTTCTGCCATTGACTATTGTCCTGAACCAAGACTAATTACACCACATTCAGGAAGCTTAATTTTTCTGCCGGGTTTACTAAAAATGTCCCCTCCCTCCCTCCCTCCTACCCACTTCCTCCCATCATACTTTTATTCCTTCCTTTCTAATTTCTGGAGGAAAAGTGGACATAATCATTTTTGTTCATGTAAAACATGTTATTAGTCCACGTATGAACCACAATTATTTAATTTAATGAGTTGTTTAATTAGTATCTTTTAATAAGTTCTTATGAAATTTTCATGAAAAATAAGAGCCAGGATCTTGAACATAATCTACATTTTTTAAAGAGATTTATTTATTTACTTTTTTTCTTTTTTTGTCCCCCTCTCCCCCAGATGGTTCTCTTGTCTGTCTGCTCATTGTTTGTTCACCTTCTCCAGGAAGCACCGGGAACCGAACCCAGTACCTCCCACATGAGAGGGGAGTGCCCAACAGCCTGAAGCACATCCGTTCCCCAGGGGGGCTGCTGTATCTGCTGGCTTGTGGCATCCGCTCATTGGGGTTTTTGCAGTGGGGGTGGCGACTAGCTCGTTGAGGCAGGGACGGAATCTGTTCATCTTCTCTTAGGATGCATCAGGATCCAAATCCAGGACCTCCCGTGTGGTAGGCAGGCACCCAACTTGTTGAGCCACATCCACTTCCCCACAACCTACATTTTACCATTTTATTTTCCCCATCCCATTCACCTTGCTAACTCCACGTGAAGTAACCCTCAGTGCATACCACATCCATTATTCTTTTGTATGTCTTTTTATATAAGTTTAATATGTAAACATTTTTGGTTATTTTTACCCTAATTGCTTTTTGTTACAAAAGTGTTTCATATCATATATAATCTTTGAAATTTACTTTGTTCATTTAAAGTTGTGTTGCTATTGTAAAGGTTCATCAATAACATTGTGTGCCACTGTGGTTATTTAAGTTTGAATGTTGTAAAATATATTAGTTTATTCATCTATTTTCATTTGATACACTTTTATATTGTTTCCAGGGTTTTGGTTTTTGAAAAGTTTTGAAATGAACATTCTTGTTCAGACCCTTTTCATTTTTGCCAATTGAATGAATGCAAAATGATTTTTCATTGTGATCTTGAATTGCATTTCCATGACTACCAACAGTTTTAATTATCTCTCCATATGTTTATTGGCTATTTGTATTTCCTCTTCTGTAAAATACTTGTTCATATCTTTGCCCATTCTTTGGCTGATTTTTGTCCTTTCCTTATTGGCTTGCAGGAATCTTTAATTATATTTTGGTTTTAATCTTTGTTAGTTGTATATAGTGCAAATATCCTTCTATATTTTGTACTTTGTCTTTTCACTTTTTAGATCCTATAGCTCTAGTAAATTCTTTGGAAGTAATCAAAATCTTGGTTGTGTTGTTCACTATTGGCTGGATTTAGCAAGGTGAGCAAGGAAGAGATTCTCTCAGAAAAGAAATAGTTTATAAGAAAAATGAAAGGGAATAAAGAGAACGCAGATACCAGGGCTTTGCAGATTGGAAAATCCAATTGCTTCTAAATCCTCCCAAATTATTAAATGATATTTAAAATTACTTTGAGACATGAATACCCAGTAAAATTTCTAAATTAAACAGAGTGATCCATCCCTTTGTTACGAATCACATTAAAGATCAGAGAGAAGACATCTGGGATAAAAGCATGGACATTTATAAGTAGGAAAGAGTGTGAAGATTTTTGTATCACACCTTAATACCCAACAGAAAGCACCTCCTATAGAAGAGGCAGTGAACTACGGAGGAGACAAAGTGACTCAGCCAGTTGACGTCAGCCAGCGTTCACCATCTTTTACTCCAAAACTCTAACATGGCACATTAACAAATAGAGTGTCTGTCGTGGTAGAGACAGAGGTCCTGTGTGGACCCAACAGCCTAGAGTCAACTGCACAGATGAAATAAGCTCAGGTCTCTGAGTGGCTGAAAGGAGGAGTACTGCACTGATTCACAGTGGACTATGATGTTACCAGGTGAACTAGATATTCATGTCATTTTGTTAAGTCACTGAGATTTGGAGGTTAGATTGTCAGAGAATCCAGCATTAATTACTCTGACTAATTTGGACTATTTCCAACTTCTGTATATGCCTTTATACAGCACAAATATCCATGACTCCTAGTCAGCAAAAAGAAGTCGCAATTCCGGAACTTTGCTCTAGAGAGAGAAAATGATATATTCCAAGGAGACACATTGTTTCTTTGTTCCCTTATTCAAAAGATATAAATTAGTCCCTGGGGAAGAGAACCATAAAGTGGCTTCTAGCTTAGCTTAGCAGTACTTTGACTCATCACGTTGGCCAGAGCCCTGATTAATTTTTTAATTAGTCTTATGACTTCCTTATTGAAATGTAGGTTACTAAATAGTCACTACAGATCATCAGCAAAGTTCTATTCACTCAGATGGAGGGTCACCAGGGCTTATGAGTCAAAACATGCCACACAGGCCTTCCTGATCAGCTTTCACCTAATCACTCCAGCCTCAACTTTGGATAGGTTTGCTTTCACTTTACTCTTCAGCAATACCAATCGGGTAACAGTTTATAAATCAGTTATGCCTTATTTTCACATCGCCATGCCTCTGCACATGCTGTGTCCTCTGCCTCGAATGACTATTTCCCCACAGTTAGCCACCTGGAGATTGCCTTTGTTCCCATTAAAACAGAGTTCAATAGTCACGTTTCCTGGAAGAGGTTTGAAATTTACATATAGTACTAATGTTATATTAAACCCACTGAGTTGTAAGTCAATGGATTACATCCTATCTGCCCACAGTAGGGCTAGTTGAATGTCTTGAGAATAATGACTGTGTCTTATTGAGTCCTGTCTTATCGGCATTCAGCTCTAAGCTCAGTGCTCCTTGAGAATAGATTTTTATGGAAAATATGTGCTATATATTTTACATGTTGGCTATGATTTTTGTCATTTTCTGGCATTGAGATTGATTTAAAAATCTTACATCCATGCTTATACCTTTCTAGCTTGATGTTATGTCTTCTACACCTTCTATAGTGTAGTTAAGGATCCTACTTCTTGTTAATATTTTAAAGGATAATCGGATCCATCTGTACAATGCATTGGATAGTACCCAAAAATGAGCACTGGTCACAGAAAGATCCAAGTTCAAATCCCAATTCTGCTAAATATCAGGGATGTGACTTTAAGAATTAAGAGTGTAATTTACCACCACTGAGGCTGTTTCCCACTGCAGGGTTACCTTCAGGTGTCAATAAGATTAAGTGCCTACACGAGTGCCTGGACTAGCAGGTACCAAATAAATATGCATTCCCTGCCTTCTCTCTTTTTTTTTTTTATGAAAACATCGCTGTTGAGGTCACTTCCTGAAGTACAAATCTTCCTTGATTCTGTATTGTTCACAGAATAATAAAGTCGTCAGTTCAACTGAGCTTTCCCATTTTTTCTAGTATGTTCCTTCACATGTCCTAAACTCTCATGACATAACCCCACTTTACTGATATCCCAACATAAACTCCTACTTTCTATCTTTACTCAGGCAATTTCCTCTTTGGGGGATATTCATTCCTAAACCTCCAAAGTTCAAATCTTATCTTTTCCTTGTAGTACAATTTAATAGTTACCTTCTTATGCCACCTCTACAAATCCTCTGCCCTCTCCTCCCCCCCCCCCAATACATTATAATTTCTCTCCTTAATGAAGCAATGTACTTAATTTATCTCATGTTAATTTAAGTAAATATCTTGTCTCTCAGATAAGAAGAAATGGGAAGCATAGATTTCCATCTTGTTCATTTCCAAATCAGGCCCTGTACACAGCAGGTGCTTGGTGAATGTTGCTGAATGAAGAATGAAGAATAGATGTGGAAGTCAAGCATTTTGTTTTGGTTTCATTTCAGTTTTGGTTTCACTCATCCAGCTGGTAAGAAAACATTCTAAGCAGGAACTTCATCTGAAAAGAAATACAGTTTAGTATAGCTCTATTCTTATTCACCTTAGTCCTTCCCAAAGCTTTCCCTCAAGCTGAGATTCCTCTATGGGCAATTTCAGGGCAATACATATGCAGAAGGGTAAATACAACTCAGAGGAGAATGAGATTTTATCCCCCTAGGGAAGAGTAGCAGAATTCTGAGCCGCATAAACATCCTACCACATTTATTTGTTTATTATTGTTATCTGAGCAAATTTCAGCAAGGTATTTCAGATCATCTGGATTATTTCTTTGAAGAATTTTGTGATTTAACTCTGTTCTTTTCTACTTTATGTCATTTACTTTTATTATTTTATCCACATTTTATACATTGGGGATCAGAGTGTAGCAATAATAAGGAAATCTATTTATTTGGACCTGGAGGCACTTTTCTGAATATATATTCTTCTCTAGTAGACCCTAACCATATAGGTTTTTTCTAGAACCAGTTTTATTAAATTTCTTGGAAGAAAGCAGAAAAATTTTGCTGAATTACATCTCTAACTCATGATCAGACACAGAGCAGTCACGGACACTTTCATACAATACATGCATGCAGAGGCTTCATTTATTATCTTTCCTGATACTAATTTATAAATTCTGCATGTTATTTGACTAATATCTAAAGTGATGCATTTTTTCTTATTTAATTAGAAAATCTTTGTATATGTTAGCCATGTGTTTTTATCTTTAAGATAACAATAACAAATATTAATAGTGGATATGCTTACACAGATTTCATTAAGGTGCATGAACACATTGTTTTTCTCTGACAACCTTGTGAAATTGGGTCTCACCATATTAGTTTCCCTTTACAAAGGTTTAGAAGTGTTAGCTGATTTCTCCAAAATTATGGCTATTTACTGATGCACTATAAGTAGACTCTGATTCTGAATATTAACTCATTGTACTTTCCACTACATAGTCCAAAAAGTAGCTATATTGGCAATCACAAAAAACATAATGCCTTGTATCCCACTGTCCCAACGGCTCCCTAAGAATCTGATCCTATAAAAAACAGGTTTATCTTCTGTTTGAGAGTTGTCAATTATGTAGTATTAATCATTGTTCCTTTTGAACATGGTCTGTTTATCATGTATTATTACAAAACTATTAGTATTGCCTAGATTTTAAGGTGCTTTGATAATTCTCCAATGTCAAGATATTAAAAGTCCAAACCTTTTACAATCCCCTTCAGTAATTGACTCCAACCTTCCTTGGATTGACCAACCATATCTTTAGCCATAGTTCCTTATGCCTCACCCTCCCCAACCCATCTCTCTCAAATGGTGGTAGGTGTCATTGCTGCCACACAAACCTCTTGCAGTACCCAACTGTAGGTTCTCTTATGTCTCTGTGCCACATCATGAGAAGAAGCCTGAATAAGACAAGCTGAAGCTGGCCTACATTGGGAAGTAGATATCAAGGGTATTTAAATCCATGTTCCCAATTCCTGGGATCCCTCCACCAGACTCAAGGAAAAAGGAAGATATGAAGAAGAAAATGGCCAAGGGTGCACACCAATTCTCTTTTCAAAAAAATTGCAGAAGCTTCCATCCAATGCTACTGCTTATATCTTGTGACAGTTTGAAGTTATTTTACGAATCCCAAAAAGAAAAAGATTATTTTCTTAAACTAATCTATTCCTCTGGGTGTGGTGCCTTCTGATTGCATTAGATTCACTTTAGTTCACTTGATTAGATTGCTTTTGATTGGACTATGTCAGTGAGGCATGACTCAGTTTAGCCTCTGCCCTCTTACTGGATCTTATATAGACAGAGACACACAGAGAGAGACATAGAGAGAGGAAGCTAGCATTTTTGACCCTGTCATGTGAGACAGGACTCAAGGACTGCTAACAGCCAAAGCTTAACCAGGAAACCCCCAAAAGGCTGGGCCCACAGAGCAACTCAAGGCTGAAAAGACGAGCCATATGCCTGAAAGCCCACAGCTGAACTTGGGAAGAAAGCAAAGCAGCCAAGACTAAGAAAGGAGGCCCATAAAGAGACAAACCCCATGCCTGTTTGCCCACAGTCGAGCCCCTGGAGAGAGTAGATTCTGGAGGGGAAGGCAAGGACCTTGGCAGAGATTGGCCGCCATCTTGCTTCACCATGTTGCAGGACCCCAGTATCACCAATAGCTGACTTTGTTGAGAAAGCATCTCTGCTGATGCCTTGATTTGGACATTTCTTGGCTTCAGAGCTGTGAGCTTGTACTCTAAATAAAGTTCCCATTATTAAAGCCAACCCACTTCTGGTACTTTGAATTGGCAGCCCTGTGGCAAACTAAGGCATATCTCAATTACCAAAATGTACTCAACTGACCATATCCAGCTGCAAGGAAGTCTGGGGAATGTCTTTGTTCTCAATCCAGATGCCTTTCTTCTTTTTCTAGAGAAAAGGTTGAAAACACATCAAGAGATGACTAGCTATCAGCAGCATGGTCAAAGGATTGGAGGGTAAATGACACTGGGAAGACAGCATTGGCATCATTTGGGAGAAATGTGATGACAGAACACACAGGGCTTGATGACTGAATAGGCATAGTAAAGTGAAGAACAGGGAAGTGTTTAGAAGGACAGCCAGGTTTCTGCTTTGATGACTGGCAAATGTTTTGGAAATATTGACTCAGTATTTATTCCTTTGGAAAATGGCAGCAGTCATTAATTGTGCATAAGAGAACTAAGGAAAGTAATTGCATTGTTTAGGCATAAGTCCATTCTCTTTTAAGAGCTCCTCTTTTAAGAATTTGCACTGTCATCACAGTGCTTACCAAGTCCTCTGCCACATATTCTCCATGGGAAATTTAGCCTTGGATATTTTACTTAAGTAATTATTTACTCACCTAGTTTCCCACTTGAGTATGTTTTCAGGATAAATGAAAGCATATGTCCACACAAAGACTTGTACAAAAATGTTCATAGCAAGTTTATGTTCCCCAAACTGGACGCTAAGTCTTCTTCAATGGGTATAATTACATATGGATGTAGTATATCCATGCAATGGAATAATGCTCAGCAATAAAAAGGAATGAACAACTGTCACATACAATAACATGGATGAATCTCAAAACATTGTTGAATGAAAGTAGCTAGACACAAAAGAATACATACTATGTGAATCCAATTGTATAATATTCTAGAACAAGCAAAACTTATTAATAGAAAGCAGACCAGTGGTTGTCTGGGAGTAGAAGTGAGAGGATTTGACTACAAAAAAGCGCAAGGAATTCTTTTGGGATGATGGAAATTTCTGTATCTTAATTGTGGTGGTAGTTATACAAGTGTATACCTCATCAAACTGTACATTTTAAAATGTGTCTTTTGTTATAGGCAAATTCTATACCAATACAGTTTGTTTAAAAATAGGATAATGGTACAATTACAACTATGTAGGGTTTCACAAAATATTCTCATATTTATTGAAGTGATTGTGGATGATTCTGTATAATTGCATTCATATTTCTTGAAAGCCTTTTAAAGAGACATTCAAAAAATGCTACCATTAAGATCACATCTTCATTGGATCTCCCACTGAGTCCTGAACATACCCCTACCATTTCCCTTTATTGCTTTCCATATCTGTCTTCCCCAATAGTTGTCATTTTACTTACAGATACATTTCTCTGTAGTAAGCTTCTAGTGCAATGCTTGTACATAATGGATGCTCAATATATGCTAAATGGATAAATTATTAAAGAGTGATTATTCAAATAATAGAATTATATAATTGGAAAGATTGTGAAGGAGGCAGGCAAATACCTAATGCTTGTACAGGCTGAGTCAGATAGAAGAATATTACTTTAAAAAGATACAATTTATGAAATGGAGGCAAAGAAGAAGGATAGATAAGGAAACATGACCTTTAATAAATATAATTTAATCATGAAGACTTTGGCTTCCAAACTTTTAGGAACCAAAAATACATGTTCAGTTGTATACGAGGTTGGCGGTTAGGGTAGGCTATATATAGAAACAGTAACATTTCTTCCCTTTGAAAGCCTGGTTGCTGGTTATATATGATAATAGAAAAAATAGAAATAGGAGACTAATAGAACATGGGAATTATTTCTATTTGTCACCTGGGTTGAAATCCAAGAATTCTGTGGTCTCTCCCCGTCAGTAAGTCAGGAACATTTATTGAAGGCCTGCTGTGTGGGGGACACTCTATTAGCTACTGTAAATTGGCTCATTTACATATTTATCAGAAATAGAGAGTATCATGCCCTTTTCTATTACTAAGACAAATTGTTTAATTCACAGCCTCGCAGATCCTTCAAACCTTGAGTATAGACAGTCAGTTTGTATTTATTAAATGAATATTCTGTGTTGAAGAAAAATATGAAAGAAAAAGAAAATATCCTGCCTAAAAGCCTGTCAGGTGAGTGTCCATGAAAAAAAAATTGGAGAAAAATATACTAAAATATGTAGTTGACTTGCTGGATTATTTGGCACAGACAAATGATTTTTTTTTTTAGGTGCCGGGGCCAGGGCTTGAACCCGGGACCTCGTATGTGATATGCGGACACTCAACCACTTGAGCTACACCAGCTCCCCAGACAAGTGGTTTTAATATTTAGAGGTGGAAAAGTCTATTGATAGTAAGCATGGGGTCATTGAAGAACTCATGGAGGAGTGGAGAAATGGAACTAACATTTCTGGTCCCCCTTTTGTGTACCAGGTTATTGTGCTAGGCAATTTATGTGCATTAGTTAATTTAACACTTTATTTATTTAATTATTAACATAATCTTAGGATATAAATGCCCCAAGTGTGCAGGTAATGAACCGGAGCGTTAGAGAGGTTTAAATAAATTCTCTAACATTTTTTAGCTAGTAAGGAACAATACTAGGATTTGGAATCAAGTCTGGCTCCTTTCAAAGTGTGCAATTTTTCCTCTAAGTGAAATTTGCTGATAGTTTATCTACTGGATTAAAAACAAAATAGGGTCACGTATTTGGGGATGTTTGGGGAACAATAAAAGGGATTTTAAAATTCAGCAAAGAGATATATTCTAGCAATGGCTGGGTTTGAGCAGTGTTGAAAATGAGATTCCATAGGAAGAATGGAGTCTGTTGTGAGAAGGTCTGGAAGGTCCAGACTGAGAAAAGTTGGACTGGATTTTATAAGCATTAGGAAACTGGAGGTTCTTAATCCAGTGTAATAATAAGCTGACACAGCCAAAGCAATGACTTAGTTGAGTCAGCACCAATGGATTGCCACTCTATATAATTGAGTGGAAATCAAACTGTTTAAGCCATCAGCTAAGTGTTTCACACTATAAGTTACATAAGCCTAATTGGAAAAGATCATGGGTGTCATTGGTTTAGGCTTCTTCCTATAGTTTCCTGATAATAATACTTTCATTTTCACTTTTCCTGGAATGAGGGATTTAATCATTGGTGGGAAAGATTCACAAGACCTTTGACTCCCAGTTTAAATAACCCCAAATTGGCATCCATTCATTGTTGGTGGTAGTGTAGCTGCTTTCACAATGGGGCATCTCACAGTCACTCTCAATAGGGAATTCAGCTTTCTCAGGTCGGGAGAGAATGAATCAGACTGCACACTGCTCAGCAGGCTGAGCACATCATCATGCCCCAGCTGTCATCCTAAAGAAGACTGGGGTTAGGTACCAATATGTACCGGGAGAGTGAGTTCTCCATTAGCCAGATGGAACTTCAAGCTGTTGCCAGAACTTGCTGTCTCAGACTTACACTGTGAAATGATGCACTGCTAGACAAAGAAATATGAATCATCAACACAACCCTTGAGAGTTGAAAAGCCCAAGTTGATGCTGATGCGACTCCATTCTCTAGGGAAAGATAAACTTCTGCTGAATGGTTTGTGAGGCCACGCCTAGCCATACTTATCACGTGGCTGGCCAGTGGATTGGGCAAGACAGATTCCTAGCTATATGATACTGGATGGCAGCCAGAGCCATTGAAACTGCATACCCTGGATGAGGCATTAGTGGCACATTGACAACAGGGACGACTTCTACATAGAAAATGGAACCGGGCACATCTGCACGCAAGAGTGAAAAGCACAAAGGAACAACATATCATATGGAGAGCAGTGAAGGAGCTGCTGACTGCTGGGAAGCACTGGGGTTGAAAGGACCAAACTGGTGGTTGACTCTCAAAATATGACAATATGGGACAGCTCACCGAGTAGAAATACATTATGCTTTCCTGGAGCTCCAGAAGAAGCAATTCAAATGGAGCTGCACAGAGTGACTTCAGTTCCATACAGAACCCAGCAAAGCAGAGGGACAGGTCTTTTTTACTCCCTTGTACCTCTCAGAATTAAAAATAAATCTCAGAATGACTAAGGTTGCCATGTGGAACATTTGCTTTTCCACCAGATCACATTCTCTGTCACTCTCTCTTTAGCTCCTTCTTTGCTGCTTCCTCTGCCCAGCCCCACCCTCGTTGTTATATCCCCACCTCCCTTCTTGTCCACTTATATGTTCCCCAATTTCTTCATCAATTCCCATGTCTTCAGTTCTGATCTATGTCTCCTGCAACAATAATTTCATTTTTTGTTTTTCTTTTTTCTCTTATTTTGTCATAATTTCAGACTTAGAGAAAAGTTGCAAGAATGGTACAAAGAATTCCTGGAGACCCTTCATCCACGGTTACTCCAAGTTTCACATTCTAGCACATTTGCTTTTTGCTTTATCCTTGTCATAAACACAATGCAACGATCAAAATTAGGAATTTATCATCGATTAAATTATTTTCACTTGTAAACAGACCTAATTCAGATTTCCCCCAAGACTATGGGCCAGTTATTTTGTAGAATGCCCCTCAATTTTTGTTTGCCCGATGTTTCCTTATGATTATTCAGGTTATTCATTTTTTTGGCAGGAATACAGCAGGAGCTGAGTGCTTCTTAGTGCATGCTATTGGAAGTCACATGCTCTCAATTAGTCTTGTTCCTGGAAATTATACCTTTAATCTTAACATCCATTGTCTATGAGCGCCAAGAGTCCAGGTGACAAAATGAAAGCTATAGCTCAAATGCTCTATCATCAGAATGGTAATCCTCAATAACCCAGTCTAAAACAGGCCCCCTTTCCCGCACAGATGGTATCAATCAGATTAACATATTTTATCTTTTTTTATAGCACTCATCACTATCAGAAATTCTTCATTTATTTGTCATATATTGGGAAACATTACGCCTGGTTCACTGCTGTACCTGAGTGCCTAAAAGAAGGCGTCATCCATAATAGGTGTCCAATACATCATCTTCTCATGAAAGCCCTTGGCCCTAAGTACAACTGGGTTCACCAGTTCTCCCTCTTTGTCCTAACCTCCCCACCAGGCTTACTTCTGTCCCTTTTTCTGCCCTCTGTGCCCTATCAACACAGGATTACTATCATTCCAGGAACAGGATAGGAATTTTCACACCACCCTGGAGACAGAAATGATTCTTGCTGCCTTGAGTACTATTTCCCATTTAACCACCCAGCAAAGTCCCACTCACTTTTCAAGTTATAGTACAAATGTCACTTCCTCTGAAGTCATCCCTAATTCTACAAGAGAGAATGAATTTCCCCCATCTGGGATCCCGGAACGGTTTAGACAAAATTATAATTGTAGAGTAACATGTAGCCCCCAGCACACTGTGTACTAGCTAGATGTCTTCTGAGTTCCTTAAGGTCAGGGTTATTTTATATACCTAACTCCAGGCAAAACACAGAAAATGGTCAATTTTTTGTGCGTGTGTGTGAAGGAAAGCTTCCACACAGAAAACTAGCAGGAATCCAACCATTAGGTGTGTTCACAACCTGGCTGATTATAAATTTTTAGCGTTCAAGAGAATGAAAAGTCCACTTCTGCCCATCCCCACCCCAGCTCTATTCTCAAAATCTATGTTACTATTCTCACACTGAATAGGAAATTCCAAATTAGTCACTCTTGTGGCTTAAGATTTCAAAATTGGCCCCTGAGCTGCAATCAGTTTTGAGTGCTATTTATTTTGAGCTAAGGTGCTAACGGATTAAATAGCACATATGCCTTTCAGTACCAGACTGAATGCCTAGACCCCAAAGCAAAACTAATAGGGGCCATTTTGGAAAATAAATGAGCTGCCTTAAAATATAAAAACGAAAGAAAACCTTAAGGAAAATATCACGAACTCAGCCCCATGTTCTGGCTAAACTCAGAAATAGGCATATACCAGGCTTAGTTTGCAAGAACTAATGCAAGGATAAACGCACACACACACACACACACACACACAGAAAAAAAGAAATCAAAGAGAATGCCAGGGTAGATTTTTTTTTAAAACAAGGATACTTATTTATCAAGGGCTTTTATTCCTTTGAACCTTATCGTGTCCTGAGTTCCTTTACTCCTCTTTGCAACTGCTTGAGGGACAGTTCTAAGGAGAAGCCTGTCTTTCCCTTTGCAAAGGCAGAGCAGGGCATATCTGCTCCGCGTGTGGTGCCTGTGTATATTGGTATACATATATTTTCATGTGAAATATGGTGAGGAGAAGAAGGGTCTTAGGTTTGACTGGGCAGATACCTTAGCTAAAGAAAGGCTTAACTTAGAAAATAAAATATAGTTGAATCCCAGAGTGTGCCAAAATGCTTCTAGGTATGCCCTTAAACAACTAGCTTATCAGACAAAACAAATTTGCTCTGTGGGCCTTTTTATAATAGAGTTGTTTGTTTAGGAGCTCCTTGCATTTAGATACATATTTAATTGTATTTCCTTTTTATGCTTTTAACATCAGCGTCTACTTGTGCTGGTCTCCTTTCCCTGCAAGTTAAAGTTACAGATAAATAAGTTGACTGTGAAGGGCATGTAGCTTGATTTATATCTGTTTACCTTCTTTAAAAAAAAAAAACAGAAAATTATTGTATAACAATTATCTTCAACTTGGTATGATTGGCTAGTGCTTCCAGACCCATTTGAAGACTTCAGTCTAGCATTGGCAAATGTGTTTTGATCATGAAAAAGTATGTTACTTCTTGTTAGTTTATTGTGGCTAAGAGTAAACTGAGCGCTAGTTCTCCCAAATCCCATCAACTCAGTCTGAAGGAAGGGTCAGGGGTCAGTAACTGCTTCTAAAAACACTGTTCAATTGAATACCAACAAGTCTTTACCTACGAAGCAGCTGCTCACAAGCAATTCCGGGTCTCCCCTTCTTTCCATGGTGAGGGGCTTCTTGGCTACAAGAGACCACCTTCTGGAAAGAAACCCACCCATAAATCATGCCTCTTCTGATACCCTGGGACCTAACATGAGTTGTTTGTTTACAATGCAAAGTTTTGAAAATTGAATGTACAGATTGGTCTGTAAATGAACCACTGTCCCTGAGAAAATAATGGATGTTGTTTTTAACAGCCTAGAAAATCATGTCAGTAGGCATACATGTCAGGCAAGGAGCTCTCAGTTGGCTGCTGCTACCAACACGGAGAGAAACGTTCATTTTGTAGTTACATAAATGAAGTTGGGTATATGTGCATACATGTCAAGTTCCACAATGTCAGGAAAAATCGATTACCCTCTCATATATCAGTGAATAACAAGGAAGAGAGAGATTTTGGGGGTTTTCTATCAATCTGGGATGGTCCTTTAAGTTGGACTTATTTGTGTGGAATTAAGAGGAGGCTAGAAATTTAAACATTTAAATTGGGATCATGTGTACAGCTATGTGGGAAGAGTGTCTGCCCTTAAAGCTCAGGTATCACCTCGACACATGTGTGCACACAAAAGCCAGCACTTGGGGAAGGATAAGCTCCCCCTCCTGCCTGACAGAAGCAGAGGAGGTGGTAAGGGGTCTCCTGGACCCCAAGCAAGTCCACATAACCAGAGGGGCAGAGACTCTATATAATTCTGAATACTTACAAAAATTCATTTTTATCAAATACTATTCATAATAATAAAAATGATTTGAAACAATGTTTACATCAAAATTTTCCTGTCCCATGTTCTCTCTGGTTTTATTTTACCACACCCTGAGCTGATTACCTAATGCTCTCTTAGTTTTTTTATGCTCTCTCTCATTTACCATCTCTCTGGTTCTCTCATTCTCCCTTTCCGACCTGTAGAGAGAGTCCCTACATTAAAAGAAGCTCATGTGTAAGAATCTTTTAGAAATATACACACTGATTTCTACTGCTATTTTATAGTGAGCAGCATTCCTCATTTTTTATAAGATCTACATTTTTTTAAACAAAATATTTACTTCAAATGGAAATGATTGGTTTTTGCTTTAGATGATATGTGAATACAAAGGGCCCATTTTTCTTTAGAAGAAGTCAAGATTTATCTCCTGCATAATGGAACACATCAAAAGAAGTGCCCTGACTCTTTCTGGGGTCCTTTCTCCAAATTTTTAATATTACAAACAACAAAAGATTGATGTGTCTTATGGTACTGCCCTGTAAAACTTTCTAAGCCTTTTCTGGTGAAGTGATTACAAATCTCCTCTATGTGACCAATGGCAATGTGTGATCCTGGACTTTATCTGGAACTGGGAAAAAAAAAAAAAAAGCAGTAAAGGGCAATATTAGCTCAATTGAAAAAATTTGATTATAGACTGGAGTTAGATAACAGTTTTGCATTGATGTTAAATTTCCTGATTTTGATAATTGTACTATGATTATGTATCAGAATGCTCATGTTCTTAGGAAAATCAATGAAATGTTTAGAGGTAAAGAGACATGGTGTCTTCAATGTATTGTCAAATAGTTCAGAAAATAATAAAATGCAAATGGACAAAATGATGAGTCAGGATAAAAGATATGTTTTTGTACTTTTCTTGCAACTGTTTTGTAAGTTGAAATTAAATTAAAAAGATACAAAATTTTAAAAAGAACATACTCTAGAAGAAAACTTTTATTACTTATTGACTATTTTGATAATTAAATTTTTTCATTAATTTTCCCCTGCATATGCCCACTTTCTTTTAAAATCACATTTAAGACTTGAATAAAAATGTAATAAACACTCTGTAAAGGTGGTGTTTTATGTTTTGTTTCCCTCTCAGAGGATGTAGTTTAAAATAATATCCTCCTTCAGAAAAAGACCTGACTTGCAGGATTTTCAATACAAAGTATTTAGAAAATTTGAGAAAATTAGCCTAGCATTTTGTTCACGAATGTGTTTTCATTTTGGTGTCTTTCTCATACCATTCTTCATCTACTGGGTTTAAAAACATGACTTTGGGGTCTAAGCTCTTTATACTCACAAAGGCTAAATAGAGTTTCTAATGTTTTGTGTCTTGACAATGCAGGTATTTCTCTAATTTAAGTGCTCTAGAAATCCACTAAAAACTAAAATGAACCCTCAGCTGTCCACCCCTTTGAAAAAAGAAATGTATCTGTTTCCAATCATTGCAATCTCTAATAAAATTGCATGTTCTATGTTTAAAATATATTTATTAAGCAGAAAAACCATCCCCAAATAGCAATTTTCCTGTTGGAGTAAATGCTGGGATTAGGATTTGATAACAGCAAAATAGAGACATTAAAATTCAAAATGCAAAATAGGTATCTTTTCTTTTTAAATTGGCCATTGGCCATCCAGCTAAAACCTCAAATGGGAATGATATTTCCTAGGATCATATATGCTCTCCTTGTTCACTTCATCAGTCTGTACACATGAATTTTCACTCTTGTATTGTGTGGCTCAATAGATGCCTCACAAATGCAAAGAATCCATCAGCCCCATTCGGTGTATTAGCTTCAGGCTTTATATAAATTGCACTGATCTATGTTGTTTTGTTCAGAAAAATAAGTCAACACACTTGCAGGATCAGTCACATGAAAATACCTTCCTTTCCAGGCCTGCTAATCCCTTCCTTTTGTTGTGTGTTGCTTTATTATTTGACTTCAAGTCCTAAATAATATCTTACAGGCAGCACGGATTTTAGTGAAAGCTGTTAATGACAGTAGGGGGACATGGTTAGCATTCGGACATGGAGGTCTAGTGTTTTCCTTCTTT
>JAQZBX010009953.1:0-45166 GCA_029593785.1 Cabassous unicinctus
CAGGAGAAAGAAGTCATTGCTCAGTTTCACCTGCCAAATTAGACCCTTAAAAGTCCAAAGCAAGGCTGCATTAAAGGGCCAGGCATTCTAATACAAGAGCCAAAGTATACAGGAGAGAAAAAGATTTTTAGAATTCCAAAACCTTCTCCTAAAGAATTAAGAAACAAAAAATAAACTGAAAATAAAGAAAGAAAAAAATTAAAAAGAAAAAGAAAAAGAATCAAGACACGGAACTTGAATGACGCAGAGAATAAAATTTTTACCAAAGCCGTAGAGCAGGCAGTTTCTCATATGGAAAAGGAGGTCTTCCTGGATGTGTCAAGAAGCTGAGGGGGAGAAAGGAGAGCAAGAAGACAGCTTCAGCTCCGAGGCCACCCCCAAATCCTCTGCCTGAGGTGAAAACCCAGGGCAAGCAGATGGAAGACTCCAGAGCAAAGGGGCTAGTGCCTTGCTTCCCCCGCTTCTGGAGAGGACCCCACCTCACAGAAATAGCACCTCACATTCTATCTGATCCACACCCCCCATCCCTTTCCCAGTGTCAGTTATTAATATGTCAGTGCCCAGCCCCAAACCCACCCCTCTGCCACCCCCATTTCTGCTTTGCCAGTTGTTTCCAGAGCAGGCTCTGCCAATAGGAGGTGCTGGAGAGCTCAAGACTGGAAGAGGAAGAAAGCATTTGACTCTTTCTGCTCGCCCCTCTTGTCAGCATCACCTCAGCAATGGCCCTTCATCCTGGCGGCTGCAATTGGTGTAAGCAACAAAAATTGCAGTTTCCAGGTTTCTCCCACTTTCCCAGAATCGGCATCTCAGATACACCTGCACCTGCGACAGGCATGCCCTCTGCAGGGGGCTGGGTCCTAGCTTCCAGGTTCTAGTTCTAATAACCCGACCCCTGCTCTGTTCTCCCACCCCAGGGGCGGCATCTCTTCCCTGCAGGACTACCTCTATCTCACTGTGTGCTTTTCCAACCATCGTATACTATTTAACAAATTCTTTATATTCAGTTCTCTCTGTTAAGACGACCAGTGTGAGTTCTGTTTTCCTGATGGGATTTGGATGGATACAGTCCTGATTCCTCCAAGTCCTCAGCTAAGTGTCAGAAGTTTCCAGTGGGACATATCGAAGCACCAATAAGACTTCACTTGGGAGATATCGAGGAGGGGCCAGCCTGGGCTTCAGAAGCCAGGACTCTAAACTTCAGAGTGGCACACGCTCAGGCCTAAAGCCAGGCTGGACCACACAGGAGAGAAGCAATGGAGACAGACGCCAACCCCAAAGACCAAAGAGGGCAAGGCAGCCAGCAGGACCACCAAGCCCCGGAGCCAGCAGGTGGGTCAGACATGCCTCCCCAAGGCGTCAGTGGTACAAGGCCCCTCTGCTCCCAGGTGCCAAGCTGACAGGGGAGGGGGAAACAGGAGACCAAAGAGACAAGAGCAACCCTCAGGGAAAGTTCAGATCCTTTCCAAACAAGAGTAAAGCCTTTAATGTAAGTTATTGTTTCGACATAATTTCAGATTAATATAAAAATCAAAGAATAGGACAAAGAATTCCAAGATACCCTTCATCCATATTCTTCAAATGTTAACATTTTCCTACATTTCTTTCTTCTTCTTTCTCCATGTGTGCATGTATGCGTACAAGTGTGTGTTTGGGTTTGTTTGGGTTGTTGTTGTTTGTTTAATGTTTAAAGTGTAAACGGGGAGCAGGTGTAGCTCAGTGGTTGAGCACCTGCTTCCCACGTATGAGGTCCCAAATTCAATCCCCAGTACCACCTAAAAAATAATAAACTTAGAATTAAAATAAAAATAAGAAATAAAATTTATAGACACAGTGCCCCTCTATCCCTAAATACTTCAGTGTGTATTTCCTAAAACTAAGGACATCCTCCTACATAATCACCATACAATTATCAAAATTGGGAGATTAACATTATCCATTACTATAATCTAATCCACAGACCTACTTCAGATGTTGCCATTTGTCCCCAAATGTTCTTTATAGCAAAAGAAAATGCAAGATCATGCATTGCATTCAATTATGACGAAGAGACTACATTTTAGCTCAGAAGCAAATGGGGAGAGGAAAGTTGTGAGCAAATTGGATTCAGCTCTATCTCTGCACATCTGAGTCATACGGTATAAATTCTGACCCTGCTACATGAAAAATTAATAAAAGCACTAATGGTATAATAATAACAGCTCAGGGCCCTCTCTGTCCTCCGTCTTTATCACTCTGAGACATATTTGCATTCATTTGGTATCAGCCAGTTACTTATGAAAAAGGTTTCTACTGAGACAGTGTAGCTCAGTGGGAAAGGCAGGAGTTTTGGAGGCAGACCACAGGGGAGCAAGGGGAGCATGGTGGGGCCTGGCTCTGTGCTGACTGGTTCTGGGACCCTGGGCAAGTGCTTTTACCAGTTTGAGTCTTGTTCTGCTCATCTGTAAAATGGGGAAAATCTCAAGAAGGCACCTTGCTGGATTACTGAGAGGACAGAATGAGATATGTGGAATGAACCTGGGTCACAGGAGATTCTCAAGAGAGGATTAATTTCTTTCCATCAACCCTTCTGAGTTAGGGTATGTGATTCTTCATTTCTGAGCCTCAGTTTCTTCGTCTGTAAAACAAAGCCAGCGGTCCCCAATTCCCAGCATTGTGAAGAATGAGAAATGCAGGTGGGAGGGCTTGGTACTCTGAAAAGCCTGGTGCACTGGAGCCTTGGCAGAGTATGTGACTGGCAGAACAGTGGGAAAAACAGAAAGTGCGTTGGAATTCTGGGGCCTGCCAAGAATGTGGGCGAACTTGTTCCTTCCACTGCTGCCCTGGGGCTCCAGCCCTTCCCACCCTCTGCCTGGTGAGTCTGACTCTGGGCTCATCCTGCCTGCCTTCTTCTAGAAAGCCACTCAGTCACCTTGTTCCGGGCCAGTTGTTGGGCAAGAGAGGGCAGCTCCAGAGCTGACCCACTGCTGGGAAGAGAGGAAGGAGCCCCTGACCTGCATTCCTGGCTGGCTTTCCCTGAAGCAGTCCCTCCCACGGCTGCAGCCCCGCCTGTCTCCTCCCTGTCCCAGGCACATGCCAAGCTCACGGTCAGATCAGGAGAGCAGAGAGGTTTGGTGGCAGGGGCTCTGGCCTTGGAGGAAGAAAGACAACCATGGCAGTCACAAGATCAAGAAAGCGCGGGAGCAAGCTCTCTTGGGGCAGGAGGCCCTTCAGCACCAGAGCCTCCCCCAGGAGCCAGTCAGGAGAGTGGCATGTCCCCACTGGGGGGTTCAGACACCCAGCCCCCTCCACCTCCTGCCTGGATGGCATTGGGGTGAGGGTCCAGGGAACCACACTCTGTGGCAAGCCTAGTGCCAAGCTCGTGACGATTTGCTTACGTTATCTCATGGCAACCTCACAAGTCCTAGAGGTCTTGGGGCCACTGTCCTCATTTGATAAAGTTGAAAACCAAGGCTCAGAGAGTGAAGCTACAGGCTATAGCTGGTGTCATCTCAGAGACTGAAACCTGGATCTGCTTGACTCCAAAGCCCACGTTCATCAAGGTTGTTATGGGATGGAGGAAGGATCTGGAACTGGGTCTAGGGCCACCACTACCTTTAAGAGCCAGTGCCTCTGTGTGTGCAGCCTTGCGACCTCCCCAAGTCATTCACATATTTCTTTCCCTGGAGTGACACATTCTGGGGATCCCAGCAGTCAGGGACTGTCCACACTCCCAGCCCTTACCAAACATATCTGTAATCGTACGTCATATTCCCCACCCCTCCTGACTCTGGGTTATTCCAGACACTGAGTCCAATTCCTCTACCTATCTGCCCACATACCAAGCAAATGCCAGAAATGTAGTAGGGACTTATTAGTTGTTGATGAAGTGAACATATTGATGACGTGGAGTTAAACCCGTCTGTTTATCAGAGGAAGCATCTGAGACCCAAGGAAGGAGGAAAGGGAGGGACTTGCCCAAGGACCAAGTTAGCTGGTCCAACGTCCATCCAGGGTAGTTTCCCCTCTATTACTAATCTTGACTTGGGCTCAGGGTTTTGCCAAGTAGGGGGGCTGTGTCTGGGGAGCCCCACGGGAAACCAAAGACCCCATGTGGTCCCTCGAGCCTCTCCCCTATGTAAGATCAGAGACAAGGTAAGAGCAACCCAAAGGAGGCTGGGCAACCAGACCCGAAGACCCTCACCATTAAAGATGGGCCCAGACCCAGTTGCCTCTGACGCTAGAATTTGCTGACCTGGAAAAAAGGAGAACTGCACAGTGAAAAATTTTTTGTTCCAACTAATAAAATATATAATACAAAGCTGGGCCAGTGTTTGGTGGATCCAGATGATCCTCTGACTTGAAGTAATGGGAAACAATTCTGGGCTACAAGGAAAAGAAATCCAAAGATTCACTGTTGTCTATTATGTATTCATTTATTAAGTCATCCATTCACTCACTCATCAATGTAAAGCTCATTCATTCCATATTACTTTCACCATTTCTGCCTTACCCATACACATTCTGTACTATCACTTACACCCATGTTTTCCTTTTTTGGCTCGCTTATTTTATTAAATGAATTTAGCCTCAATCTAAAGCAATAATATAGTTAATTTAGATATAGCTATTACAATAACAGCAGGTTTGTCCACCTATCACCTACTATCCTCTCCCATACCACTCTTGGGTGTCTTGTGTTTTTGTTTTTGTTTTGTCACTCTTGGGTGTGTGTCTTCTCTCCTCTCTTAGTCTCATTCTCTGCATCTGAGAGGTGGAGGACTTTTGGGTGCACTGATGTTCCAGTCCTGACATTCTAGAAGTCTATGATTCAAAGAGTCACACCCAGAGAAGGAAAGCACAGAGACGAGATAGAATCTGTGGGAGACGTAGCTGGTCAAAAGCAACGAGTTTATCTCTCTTGTTTCCAAGGCTGAGCAGTGACTCAGGAAGGCAAGACAGGAAATTACTTGGCATTGGTCTGTAAACCACCCTTTAGGGACTAAGAAAAATAAGCAGGCAAGTCCCTGAGAATTTTAAGCAGCCCAAAGAGCACTATCTGCCCACACTTCACTAGACTCTTCCAGAATCTTCCAGAGTTTCTGGAGATGCTGGGATCCCAGACAGAGGCATTTTACCCCTGCAAAATCTTGGAGTTAGGAAATGACTGGACAGAGAAATGACCCAAGGATAGGCCAAACTGAAGTAGACTCCTTCTTGGGTAGCTGCTCACCCCTCATCCCCTTTTCTGACTCCAACCCTCTTGGGTCCACATTTGTTCTTTGCATCCCAGCCCTTCCTTGTTCAGCTGATTGAGCCAGAGGTGGAAAGCTGACTCGGAGGATCACTCACCCCCTGCCCGCCCAGAGGCTAGGTTGAGCCAATCAGATTCCTGAAATTTGCAACTGGGACAAGGAGACCCCCATGGTTAGCTGCAGGTCCAGCTTGTGTAAGGTAATGTAGACTCGGTGCTGAGGGGACCTGTTTGGGACATTCATCTGAGAGAGAAGGAAACCAGCATTCCAGGAGAAGCTGGGCACTCCCAGAGAGCTTGCAATCCTTTTGACTTACCAGTCCCTGGAGTGAGGTCCTTGTGTGACCTGCCTGCCCTTGAATTCCCTGAAATAGCCCCAAAGCCTTATATTACCCTTTTTTGCTCAAATCGGCTGGAGCGGCCTTCAGTTTCATGTAACCAAATCAATCACTGACACAGTGAAGCCCATCCTTCAGAGTCTCCCAAATTAGACTTGGCAAGCCAGGGTGGCAGGAATGATAGTAAGGACACTTCCTTACCTTTGGTCAGTGTTTTGTTATAATTTTTAAAGGGCCGGACACAGGAATCAGCATTCCCAGCCTGGGGTGACTTGACCCAGTCCTGTTCATGCTCAAGACTCCTCTCAAGGGCTACCTCTTCTGAGGGCACAGGAGGAGCAGCCCAGCTTTGGAGCCAGGCGGACGTGGCTCTGGAGCCCACTTATCCACCACTTAGCAGCTGTGTGACAGTGGGCAAGTCACAGAGCCCTGCTGCCTCGCTTCTACAGGCAGGAAGGCAGCACAGCGAGGACCCTGGAACCAACTCCTGCTCTACCCCACCCTGACTGATGAGCTTGGGAAAGGGAAGTCACTTCTAAAAGCCTGCCTCAGTGTCTCATCCACGAAATGGAACTAATAAAGTCTGTTTTAAATGGTTATTGTAAGGATTGAATGGAGTATGTGAAGTGTTTAGCACAATATCAAGTACATAGTAAAAGTACTCTATCACTGGTAGCCATCATAAAAATGTATAATGTAAAGTACCTGAAATGTGGCTTGACACATAATTATAGACTTTAAAAATTAAGCCTTATAAATGTACACACTGACAGCTAGAACGGGTCAGAGCAGAAAGTGTGACTACACTTGGCTCAGCAGGATCACTTGTAAAACAGGCAAAGGGGTCTTCGTTGACGGCAAACTTTTATTTATTTATTTTTTTGTAAATCTGAGTAAGGCAGTCTTATTTTCTTTTTTAAGATTTATTTATTTATCCTCCCCTCCCCCATCATTGTGTTTGCACTCGCTGACTGCTCTCGGTGTGTTCTTCTGTGTCTGCTTGTGTTCTCTTTAGGCGGCACCGGGAACCTGTCCTGGGACATTCAGGAGAGGCAGAGAGGCGCTCCATCTCTTGCACCACCTCAGCTCCCTGGTCTGCTGTGTCTCTTATTGTCTCTCCTCTGTGTCTCTTTTTGTTGCATCATCTTGCTGCGCCAGCTCCCTGCGTGGGCCAGCACTCTACATGGGAGCTCTCCACTCAGGCCAGCTCGCCACGCTGGCCAGCTCACCTCCACCAGGAGGCCCTGGGAATCCAACGCTGGGCCTCCTATACTTTGAGTTGATAACAGCCACCACAAAGTTAGCATGATCTCGGGCCATACTGAGCAAAGTATTGTCCCTAGAAGATGGGAGATGTCACTCCTCTCGCCACCAGCCCTATCAGAGAGCACTCAGATGTGGGAAGGGAGGAGGGCCTGGGAAGAGGCTATGACCCTTCAATTTTCCAGGAAAAAAATAAAAGTTCTGGGAAGCGGGGGTGGCTCAGTCGATGGAGCCCCCGTCTGCCGTGTGGGGGGCCCCGGGTTCGCTTCCCGGGGCCTCCTTGTGAGGGCAGGCCGGCCCGCGCGGCGCGAGGGGCTGATGCAGCGGGACCTCACAGCAGGGGGAAGATGGGCGGACGCGGAGAAGACACACAGCGAATGGACACAGCGAGCACGGGCAGCAAGGGGGGGATAAATAAATGAATAAATAAATCTTTAAAAAAATAAAATAAAATAAAATAAAAGTTCTTTCTCAGCAAGTGTGATATATATATATAGAGAGAGAGGGAGAGCAAGACAGACAGACAGAGACAGAGACAGAGACAGAGACAGAGAGAGACAGAGACAGAGAGAGACAGAGAGAGAGATTTCTCTTTTTTCCCCCTTTATCAGTTTTATCTTTGCCTTGGAGTAGTTAGAGTAAGCTACAGTAATCAAGACAGTGAGGGATTTGTATGAAGATAGACAAGTAATCAACAGAGCAGAACTGAGGCTCCAGAAATAGACACATGCAAAGACAACTGATTTTTAACAAAGGTACAAATGCAGTTCAGTGGTGAGAGGACAGTCTTTTCAACAAATACAGCTGGAACAATTTGTCATCCATATGCAAAAAAATAAAATAAAATGAACATAAAACCTTTTCCTTGCATCACATATAAGCTTTAACTCAGAATGGTTTCATAGTCCTGAACATAAAATCTAAATCTAGAAAATGTATAGAGAAAACATAGGAGGAAATTTTTGTGACCTTGGATTAGGCAAAAATTTCTTAGATACACCACCAAAAACACAAACCATAGAAGGAAAAAATTGATAAATTTGACATCATAAAAACTTCTCTTTGAAAGATACTGTTAATAGAATGAGAGGAAAGTCTACAGACCGGAAGAAAACATTTGCAAATGGTATATCTGATAAAGGACTTGTAACAAAAAAATATAAAGTACTCTTAAAACTCAACAACTGGAAAATAAACAACCCACTTAAAAAGTGGGCAAAGAGGCAAGGATGTAGCTCAGTGGCTGAGCGCTTGTTTCCCATGTATGAGGTCTTGGGTTCAATCTCCGGTACCTCCTAAAAAAAAAGTAGGCAAAAGATTTGAGCAGATACTTCATCAAAGAAGATATATGAATGGCAAATAAGTACATGAAAAGATGCTCAGCATCATTAACCACTGGGGAAATGCACATTAAAACCATAATGAGGTGCCACTATACACATATTAAAGTGTAAAAACTAAAAAGACAAACCATACCGAGTGTTGGTGAGGATGTGAAGGAACTGAAATTCTCACACATCGCTAGTGGGAATGTCATGTGGTACAACCACTTTGAAAAACATTTGGCAATTTCTTAAAAAATTAAACATACACCTACCACATGTCCTTGTCATCCCATACTCAAGAGAAGTGAAAGCATATGTCCATACAATGACTTGCACATGAATATTCAGAGCAGCTTTACTGGTAATAGCCAAAAACTGGAAACAGCTCACCGTCCATTACCAGATGAGTGGCTCTACAAATTGCAGTATATTCAAATAATAGATACTACTCAACAATGAAAAATGGACTATGGATAAATGCAACAAGATTGATAAATCTCAAAATAATTATGCTGAGTGAAAGAAGCCAGACTACAAGAGCACATACTGAAAGGTTCCATTTATATAACAGTCTCATCACCTCTTGGCATTTTGGCTAAGATCAAATGTACATAGCAGTCTCAGAAATGGAAACTAATCTATAGGGACAGAAAGCAGATCAGCGGTTGCCTGGGGGCAGGGAGAAGGGGCTAGAAAGAAGGATTACAAAGGGGTATGAGGAAACATTTGGGGGTGATGGATATGTTCATCATCTTGATAGTGGTGATGGTTTCACAGGTGTATACATACATCAAAATTTATAAAATTCTGCACATGAAATATGTGAACTTTATTATATGTCAGTATAATACCTCAGTGAAGCTAGTTTTTTAGTTTTTAATTATTTATTTTTAAAGCAGCTTTATTGAGATATATTCACATATCATACAATCTATCCAAAGTGTACAATCAGCGGCTTTTAATATAATCACAGTGTTGTGCATTTATCACTACAAAAAACTTAGAACAATTTCATTACTCCAAAAAGAAAAACGCCATACCCCTTAGCAGTCACCTTTCAATCCCTCTATCCCTCCCCAGCCCCATATAACCACTAATCTAATTCCATCTCTACAAATTGATTTATATTTATATTTTATATAAATGGAATCATACAACATGTAGTACTTTGTGTCTGGTTTCTTTCATTTAGCATAATGATTGTTTTGTTGTTATTTGTTTTTTTGCCTGATAACATCTTGTAATATTAACATACCTTTGTTCAGTTTCAAAGAAAGCATCTTTATATGCAATATCACCCATATTCATATTTCACTTGAGGTTTCACTATGCTATACAGTGCTATGTTACATTTTCTAGCTTTCCTTCTAGTAATATACAGGACCTTAGACTTTCCTTTTCAACCACTGTCATACCCATACAATAGCACTGCTAGTTACAAACACTATGTTGTGCTTTCACCATTTCTATTCATTTCCAAAGATTAAACAAAGATTTTACCAATTCTGCACAGGTGAACCCTCAGCTTTCCATTCTCTAACCTCATTCTATTTTCTGGTGACCCATATTTAAGTTATTAACTCCATGAGTTTACACAATATATTTAGTTCCTAATAGCATAATCATACAGTATTTGTCCTTTTGTGTCTGGCTTGCTTCACTCAACATACTGTCCTCCAGGTTCATCCATGTTGTCATATGCTTCACGACTTCATTTCTTCTTACAACTGTATAATATTCAATCATGTGTATACACCACAATTTGTTTATCCATTCATCGGTTGATGGATACCTGGGTTGTTTCCATCTTTTGGCGATTGTGAATAACACCGCTATGAACATCAGTGTGCAGATGTCTGTTCGTGTAACTGCTCTCAGTTCTCCTGGGTATATACCCAGTAGTAGTATTGCTGGGTCACGTGGCAAATCTATATTCAACTTCTTTAGGAACCGCCAACTGGTCCACCACAGTGGCTGTACCATTCTGTATTCCCACCAACAGTGAAAAAGTGTTCCTATCTCTCCACAGCCTCTCCAAAATTTGTAGTTCTCTGTCTTTTTAATAGTGGCCATTCTAATAGGTGTGAAATGATATCTCATCATTGTAGCTTTGATTTGCATTTCCCTAATCACCAGTGATGTTGAACATTTTTTCATGCATTTTTTTAGCCATTTGTATTTCTTCTTTGGACAAATGTCTATTCAAGTCTTTTGCCCACTTTTTAATCAGGTTGTTTGCCTTTTTATTGTTGCGTTGTAGCATCTCTTTGTATATCATTGCTAATAAACCCCTATCGGATATATACTTTTCAAATATTGTTTGCATTGAGTTGGCTGTCTTTTCACCCTTTTTGACAAAGTCCTTTGATGTGCAAAAGTGCTTAATATTGAGGAGTTCCATTTATCTATTTTTTCTTTTTTTGCTTGTGCTCTGGGTGTAAGATCCAAGAAACCACCAACTACCACAAGATCTTGAAGATGTTTCCCTACATTTTCCTATTGTAGTTTTATGGTCCTGTCTTTTATAATTAGGTTTTTGATCCATTTTGAATTGATTCTTGTATAGCAGAGGCTCTTAACAAGGAGTCAGTGAGCTTGAATTTAAATTAAAAAAAAAACATTATTCTTGTGGGGACGTGTTGGTGTGGGGGATATATTTATTAAATAACACACATTACAGTGTAGACTTAGTAAGGGGTCCGTGGTTTTCATCTGACTGGCAAAGGGATCCATGGAACAAAAAAGGTTAAGAACCCCTTTTGAATAGGGAGTGAGATAGGGGTCCTCTTTCATTCTTTTGGTTATGGATATCCAGTTCTCCTAACACCATTTGTTGAAGAAACTGTTTTGTCAGTTTCTGCCTGTATGGTCTTGGTAGATTTGTCAAAAAACAGTTGGCCATAGCGGTAAGTGTTTATTTCTGGACTCTCAATTCTATTCCACTGACTGATGTGTCTATCTTTATTACAATACCATATTATTTTGACCACTGTAGCTTTGTAGTATGTTTCAAGATCAGACAGTGAAAGTCCTCCCACATCGCTCTTCTTTTTTAGAATGCTTTTGGCTATTCGGGTGCAATTTCCCTTCCAAATAAATTTGGTAATTGCCTTTTCTATTTCTGTAAACTAGGCTGTTGGAATTTTGATAAGTATTGCACTGAATCTATAAGTCAGTTTGGGTAGGATTGATATCTTCACGAAATTTAGTTTTCCAATCCATGAACATAGAATGTCTTTCCATTTGTTTAGGTCTTCTTTGATTTCTTTTAGCATTGTTTTGTAGTTTTCTGCATATAGATCCTGAACCTATTTAGTTAAATTGACTCATATGTATTTGTGTCCTTTTGTTGCTATTGTAAATGGATTTTCCCCCTGATTTCCTCCTCAGATTGTTCCATACTAGTGTTCAGAAACATTACTGATTTTTGCATGTTGAGCTTGCATCCTGCCACTTTGCTGTAATCATTTATTAGCTCAAATAGCTTTGTCATAGGCATTTCAGAATTTTCTAAATATAGGATCATGTCATCCGTGAACAGTGAGAGTTTTCCTTCCCCTTTTCCTATTTAGATGCCTTTTTTTTTTTTTCTTGTCTAATTGCTGTAGCCAGAACTTGTAGCACAATATTGAATAACAGTGGTGACACTGGGCATTCTTGTCTTGTTCCTGATCTTAGAGGGAAAGCTTTCAACCTTTCTCCATTGAGTATGATGTTGGCTGTGGATTTTTCATATATGCCCTTTACCATATTGAGGAATTGTCCTTCTATTTCTATCTTTTGAAGTGTTTTTATCAAGAAAGGATGCTGGATTTTGTCAAATGCCTTTTCTGCATTGATTGAGATGATCATGTCCTTTTTTCCTTCAATTTGTTAATGTGGTATGTTTTGTTAATTGACTTTCTTATGTTGAACCACCCTTGCATACCAGGAATAAATCCCACTTGATCTTAGTGTATAATTTTTTTGATATGCTGTTGAATTCTATTTGCAAGTATTTTGTTGAGAATGTTTGCATCTATGTTCATTAGAGAGATTGGTCTGTAATTTTCTTTTCTTGTAGTATCACTCTCTGGCTGTGGTGTTGGGTGATGTTGGCTTCATAAAACATGTTGGGTAATTTTTCCTCCTCTTCAATTTTTTGGAAGAGTTTAAACAAGATTGGTGTTAATTCTTCATGAAACACTTGGTAAAATTCACCTATGAAGCCCTCTGGTCCTGGACTTTTCTTCTTTGTGAAATTTTTGATGACTGATTCAATCACTTTAAATGTGATTGGTTTAATGCATTATTGTATTTCTTGTAACATCAATGTAGGTTGTTTGTGTGGTTCTAGGAATTTGTCCATTTCATCTAGGTTGTCAAGTTTGTTGGCATACCGTTTCTTATATTATCCTCTTTTTTTAAAGATTTATTTATTTATTTCTCTCTGCCCCTCATTGTTTTGCGCTCGCTGTCTGCTCTCTATGTTCTTCTGTGTCTACTTGTCTTCTCTTTAGACGGCACCAGGAACTGATCCTGGGACCTCCGGAGTGGGAGAGAGGCACTCAATCTCCTGTGCCACCTCAGCTCCCAAGTCTGTTACATCTCAGTGTCTCTCCTTTGTGTCTCTTTTTGTTGTGTCATCTTGCTGCACCAGCTCAGGCCAGCACTCTGCATGGGCCAACTCTCCTCTCAGGCCAGCTTGCCATGTGGGCCAGCTTTCCTTTCACCAGGAGGCCCCAGGAATTAAACCCTGGACCTCCTATACGATAGACGGGAGCCCAATCACTTGAGCCACATCTGTTTCCCAGTTTCTTATAATATCCTCTTATGATCATTTTTATTTCTGTAGAATTAGTCATAACTTCCCCCTTTCATTTCTGATTTTATTTATTTGCATCTTCTCTCTTTTTTTCTTTGTTACTCTACCTAAGGATTTGTCAATTTTATTGATCTACTCAAAGAATCAGCTTTTGTTTTTGTTGATTTTCTCTATTGCTTTTATTGTTCTCAATTTCATTTATTTCTGCCCTAATCTTATTTCTTTCCTTCTGCTTTCTTTGGGAATGGTGTGCTGTTCTTTTTCTAGTTTCTCCAGTTTTTCAGCTAGATCTTTGATTTTAGCTCTTTCTTCTTTAATATAGGCGTTTAGGGCTATATATTTCCCTCTCAGCACTGACCTCTTTGTATCCCATAAGTTTTGGTAAGTTGTGTTCTTGTTTTCATTCATCTCAATATATTTACTAAATTCATGTACAATTTCTTCTTTGACCCACTGATTGTTTAGGAGTGTGTTGTGTAGCCTCCACACAATTGAGAATTTTCCCCTTTCCCTCTATTATTGATTTCCAGTTTCATTCTACTATGATCTGAGAAGGTGCTTTGTATAATTTCAGTTGTTTTTTTTTTTTAATTTCTTGAGACCTGCTTTGTGACCTAACATGTGGTCTATCCAGGAGAAAGATCCATGAGCAGTTGAGAAAAATGTATAACTTGCTGATTTTGGATGCAACATTCTGTATATGTCTGGTAGGTCTACCTCATTTACTATATTGTTCAGTCTCTGTTTCCTTGTTGATCTTCTGTCTAGTTGTTTCATCTAATGATGTGAGTGGTGTGTTGAAGTCTCTAACTATTATTGTAGAGATGTCTATTTCTCCCTTCAGTTTTGCCAGAGTTTGCCTCATGTATTTTGGGGCTCCCTGGTTAAATGCATAGATATTTATGACTGTTATTTCTTCCTGGTGGATTGTCCCTTTTATTAACATATAATGTCCTTCCGTATCTCATAATTTTTTTTGCATTTAAAGTCTGTTTTGTCCAATATTAGTATAGCTGCCTATAGCAGTTTGATATCATTGATGAATTCCAAAAAGAAATATTGGATTATGTTTGTAAACTAGTCTTTTCCTCTGGGCATATTAGATTATATGGGATTCAGAGGTTTACTTGATTAAATGATGTTTAAGGGTTTGATTTGGGCAACGTCAGTAGGAAGTTGATTCCCCACCCCCTTAGTAGGCTGGGGACTCACAGAAAAACCATACCACAGAGAAGGGAGGTTGGAGTTTTAATGCTGGAGCCCTGGGAAGTAAGCACACAGAGGAGCAGAGCAAGTGAGCCTGCAGAGAATCAGGCTGGGGAGAGAGACAGAGCCAGTTGCCTGATAGTCTACAGATGGTCTTGTGGAGACAGCAGGGCAGCTAAGCCCGAAGAGAAACAAGACCCAGGAAGAGAGGAACCCAGGAAGCCTGAACTCTTGGCAGACATCAGCAGCCGTCTTGCTCCAACACGTGGCAACAGACTTTGGTGAGGGAAGTAACTTATGCTCTATGGCCTGGTAACTGTAAGCTTCTATCCCCAAATAAATACCCTTTATAAAAGCCAATAGATTTCTAGTATTTTGCATCAGCACCCCTTCAGCTGACTAATACAGAATTTGGTAACAGAGAATGGGGAAGTGCTTTTGCAATTACCAAAATGCTGGAACAGTTTTATCAATGGTAAGGGGTATTTTTTGGAGGAATTGTGAGAAACTTGATAGAAAAGACCAAGATTGCTTTGCAGAGACTGTTGGTAGGGATATGGACACTAAAGAGACTTTTCATGAGGACTTAGAAGTAAATGATGAAGGTATTATCGGGAACTGAAGGAAAGGCAATCTATGCTTTTACATTACAGAGAACTTAGCAAGATTAACTCCTGGTGCTTTATGGAAGGCAGAATTTGAAAATGGCAAGCCTGCACATTTAGCGGAAGAATTTTCCAAAGTAAACTTGGAGAATGAGGCTTGGCTTCTCCTTGAAGCTTATAACAAAATGTTAGATGAGCGAGATAAGCTGAGAACTGAACTGTTGGGCACAAAGAAAACAGAAACTGATTCTGGAACTTCCAAGTCTCTGGAAATTAAGCTCCCAGATGATAGCACCCTATTTGAGGACTTAAATAAACTTGGAACTTGTAAATCGAAGATGCAGTTATCTTGAAAAGACTTGTGGAAAGTCTTACTGTCTGATGGCTTGGACCCCTGCTTCCTGCATGCTAAACCAACAAACTTTTTGAGAGAGCTGTATGAACAAAACCACTGTCAGCTTGGACAAAAAAAGGACATTGAAAGGAGAGATTGAAGGAGAAACAGCTTTAAGAGGAAAACCATGGAAGCTGAGATCTGGAATTAAAACATCTCCTCTGGCCAAGAGAGGAATCCCACCCATGTGTACAGAGAGGGTAAGTTTGCCCCACCAGTTGAAGAGCATGGATGTTCCTGCCCAATGTACAGGGAGAGTTTTGCCACCCCAGGATACAGAGAGGCTGGAGCACATTCCTCAAGGATTAGGGTGGTTAAGGTCAGCACCCCAAATATCTGAGAGGGGTGGGCCTGTCCCCCATGGATTAGGGAAGGTCAGGTGGTCAACTCGTTGCTCTTAGATGCTTGAGCCTGTATGCCAAAGGTTACGGGGAATGTTGTCTTCATACCACTGTACTGGGGGGGCTAAAACTCTAACCCAAAGTTTGGATAAAATATGGCAATCACCCAACATTCTTAGAGGGTGAGGTCTGGAGCTTGGCTGACCCCAGATGCTTGATGAGGGTGGAACCAAGAAAATGGCCCTTGGGCAAGCCTGTGGAAAGGATGGGTCCCCATGTGGCCCCAAGGAGAAGAAACCATCATCTTACAAATGACTCTCAGACTTTGAAATCGAATGGAGGATGCCCTGCAGGTTTACTGAACCGTAGAGGATCCTTGACTCATGTTTCCCTCCCAATTTCTCCTTATTATAATGAAAATGTTTATCCTTTGTCTGTCCATTTGTGTACTAGAAGCAGATAAATTGTTTTTAAGTTTCAGAGGTATACAGCAGATGGGACTTTGCCCCAAGACAAAGTGTATATCTTTAAACTGATTATGATATGATTTTGTACTTAGTATTGTTACAGAAATAAGGTTTTTTGAATATTGCCATGTCTTTTTGGAATTCTGAAGGTGGAGTGTAGCAGTTTGGCATTATTTATGAATTCCAAAAATAGATATTGTATTATGTTTGCAAACTGGTCTGTCCCTCTGGGTGTGATTAAAGTATGGTTAGGGCTTTGTTTGGGCCACATCAGTAGGGCATTGAGTCCCCACTCCTTGGTGGGTGGGGACTAACAGATAAAAGACATGGCAAAGGACAGAGTTGGAGTTCTGATGCTGAGTTTTGAGCTGGAGCCCAAGAAATGAACACACAGGAGAAGAACACAGAGGAATAGAGATGGCTCTTAGACACAGCAGAAGCCCAGGGAGAGAGACAAAGCCATTCACCTGATAGTCTATAGCTGGCCTTGTGGAGAAAACAGAGTTGCTGATTCCAGAGACAAATGAGCCCCAGGAAGAAAGGAACCCAGGAAACCTGAACTATTGGCAGATGTCGGCAGCCATCTTGCTCCAACACGTGGCAACAGACTTTGGTGAGGGAAGTAACTTATGCTTTATGGCCTGGTAACTGTAAGCTTCTACACTAAATAAATACCCTTTATAAAAGCCAACAGATTTCTGGTATTTTGCATCACCACCCCTTTGGCTAACTAATACACCTGGCCTCAAAGGTCACACAGCTTCACCTCCAGAGCAGTGAAGACATTTCCTGTTTCTGAACTGATGCTTATTGGGCATTTACCCCACACCAGATATCCACTGCAGGTTCTGTAGACCTTATCTTGTGAACTCTTCCCAATGGCCCTGTCATGCCCAGAAACCAGGAAAATTCACAGGACAGTGAAGTAAAACTCTGAAGCCAATTCCCTGATTTCTCAGGGGATCAACCCTTCCCTATTGTCCCAAACCTCAGACAACTTTCCCCAGACTTGGGAAATGAAATCTGGGAGTTCCTTGACAGATAGTGGAATTACAGCAAAGAAAAGGGTCACCTCGAGGGAAATGTACCCCCATCCTCAGAAGGCAGCTCCTTTGCCCTGAGTCCTTGTAGCCCCCAGCACTTCCCCAAGAGGCTCCTGTCCCTCTCATGAGCCAACTGATATCCTCCCTGCCCTAGCGGGCCCCTCCCTTGGAAGCTTCTTTGTCAAGGCTTTACCCTGTTTTGCTAAATATCGAGTAAGTACAGAAAAACATTTTTGTAATATGCATGCATGTTAAAACGAACAGCCAAAAAATGAACATTTAAGTTTCTCTGTACCCCTGCACCCCGTCCCAGCCTAGCCATTTTGTCCCACCTGTGTGTCCTTCCTTGCCCTCCCCTTCCCTCCCTTCCAAAGAAACCACTCTCCTGAATTATGTGTCTATATTCTCTTATTTTTCTTTATTACTTGCCCATATATCCCTAAACAAGAAACTATTTAGTTTTGCATATTTGTGTACTGTGTATAGGAATTATTTTGAATGTATTCAGCGATGAATTGCTTTATTTGTCCAGCATTATATTCCTTAGATTCCAGTATGCAATTAGCTGTAAGTCATTCATTTTCACTGCTGTGTAATATTCCACAGTAGAATATACCACAATCACTTATACATTCTTTTTTGTTTGTTGTTGTTGTTTTTTTTCATTTTAAAAACAATTTATTGAAGTATATTATTCATACATGAACATACATAAACAATAAGTGTAAACATTGTGAACTTACAAAACAAACATACATAACACCATACAGGGCTCCCACACATCTCCCCACCACAAATACTTTGGATTGTTGTGAAACATTTGTTAACAAATTATGAAAGAGCATCGTCAAAGTATTACTACTAACTATAGTCCATATCTTACTCCCTTATACATTTTTAAAAAGATTTATTTATTTATTTATTTACTTTTATCCATTTCTCCCCCTCCCCCTCTTTTTTGCTCTTTTTGTGTCCATTCGCTGGGCAATTCTCTGTGTCTGTTTCCTGCCCTCTCTTCTCATCCTTCTCCTCCTGTCTTCCCCGGGATTGGATCCTCAGAACCTCTGATGTGGGAAAAAAGCGTCCTACTGCCTGAGCCACCTTAGTCCCTGGTTTTTTGGTGTGTCTCATCTTGGCTCTCCCTTGTGTCTCTCTCCTGTTACGTCATCATCTTGCTGTGTGGCTCAGCAGGGCCTGACAGCACACCTGCATGCAGGGCCTGGGGGGCTCACTCGCTCGCGGGGCCTGACGGCGCACCCACGTATGGGGCCTGACAGTGCACCCGCTCGCGGGGCCTGGCAGCACATCTGTGCACAGGGTCTGGCAGCCCGCGCACCTTCTATAGTTTTCTTTTGTTTTTCATTTTTACTGGGAGGTCCTGGGGATCGAACCCAGGTCCCTCCATATGGGAGACAGATGCCCAACCACCCGAGCCACATCCGTCCCCCTGCTATATCTCTTAACGTTGACCAAAGATACCTAGAGTTACAGTAATTTCCCATACAGGATGGTCATATAATAAACCAGGCTTAGTTTATCACCAGCATTCTAAAAACCAGACCTAGGGAGAAAAACTAGGTCTGGGGACACATGCACGGTTTCTAATATAGCGAATGTTTAGTTTACCCTGATTATCACAAAATCAGGACAGCGAGAATATTTGCACACTTATACATTCTATTGTTTATGGATATTGGGATGTTCCCATTTTTTGTTATTAAAAATGTGCTGTATGAACATTCTGTACATACCTCCCAGAGCGAGAGGTTCTCTAAAATAAATACCAAGGAGTGGAATCGCTGAGTTATAAGGCAGGTGCTCTTCAGTTTTACTGATGATGCCAAACTATTTTCCAAAGTGGATATACTAAACAGAACCTGAAACAGACCCTGTCCTCTAGGAGCACCCAGGCTGGTGGGGAAGACAGGTAGGTCAGTTAGTTCATCATGATCCAGTGGTCTAACCTACTTTCCAGCCTTGGACCCAGATTCAGTGAGTAAACAAATACATGCCGGGTTCTTTACTTGGTCTGCTTCCTTTAACTCACACAGTAAGCCTGTATATAAAGTAAATAATTTTAGTCTTCTTTTACAGAAAAGGAAAACTGAAGCTCAGAGAGGTTAAGGATCGAGCCCAAGGTCACACAGTTTGTTAAACCTCAGAGTCTGGATTCCAACTCAGTGTGAATCCAAAGTCAATCACACTCTCCTACCACCCGTTATAAACTTTTGCACCTTAGAATTATATTTCTGAACCTTGAATAAGGAAGAAGTTGTATAATTTTCACTCTTTCCTTCCCAAGCGTTGTGATTATTCTTTAAAAACCATTCTTTGACGGCTAAATGAGCACTCCATCCCACCAGCAGGAAGCCTGGTTCCCCGGCCCCCCGGGCTTCCAGCACCCACATTCTCTGTAATGAACCGCCTGTTGACCAGAAGGGTTCCCTCTGCAGACATGAGCTCCAGGAGGACAACATCTATGTCAGAGGCACAATAGGTGTCAATAAGTGTCTGAGGAAGAGAGAAGGACAAATTGAAGGAAGGAACGATTTCAAAGACCCATTATGGTGGATTGAAATGCGAACCCCCATTTGGACAAGTTCTTGGTTTGCATTCTGGTGGGTGTGGATCCATTGTCAATAGGATCTCTTCAAGGTGTTACTTCAGTTAAGGTGTGGCCCTGCTGCATCAGGCTGGGCTTTAATCCACATTACTGGAGTTCTTTATAAGCCGAAGAAATTCAGACACAGAGTGAGAAAGCCATAGGAAGAAGCCAGAAGTCCACAGAACCCAGAGGAGAAAGGGGAAGACATCTCCATGTCCATTGCCATGTGACAGCAAAGCCAAGGGACCAAGAATCACCAGCAGACTACCCCAGAACACCACAGTCTTTGGGAGAAAGTATCACTTTGCCGACGCCTCGATTTTGGACTTCTCCTACCCTCGAAACAGTGAGCCAATAAATTCTCATTGTTTAAGCCAACCCATTGTACAGTATTTATGATCACAGCCAGGAAACTAAGACACCCATAATAATGATAAATATCAGTTACAGAGTGTTTGCTTGGTGCCAGGCATTAGCCCTGAGCTCCACTGCCTACACAGCCTCCCCTAAATGTCTCAATCCTATGAGCTGCATGAAATTTTCATCCCCACTTTATGGAAGAGGAGACTGAGGTTCAGAGAGGGCATCTCCCACCTGGGGTTGCAGAGTGAGTGACTGCACAGCTTGTGTTCTTAACCACTGCGCTGTGGCCATGGGACCACCTCCTGATACCCTGGTAGGAGCAGAGGAGTTAATCAGTGAATTAGTGGGAACATTTTGGCAAGAAATTCTAAATTGTGTCTTTCAAGCTTCCTGGGTCACTTTCATTTAAAACGTGGTTTCTTCCAAGTCCACTCAGACTCTTTGGGGGTAAAATGCTAAATCTTTCAGGATTTATCACACTCTTCCTACCCTTCTCCCAGTGGCATCTGTAGGGGGCTGGAGAGGGGGACTGCAATAACCTCATGGTGGGGAAGGGGTCTCTGGTCCCACTGTTGCCTCCAGCCCGGTCTCCTCCCTTGAGTGTCCACTCTCCATTGCTGTTGCTGATATACCTGTCCCAGCTGTCCTCCAGGTATGCCTCCTGACATCTGCTGTCCACGACTGTGCTCCCAGCCTCAGTCTCTACACCCTCTTTCCTGATCCCAGTTCTTTTCCTAAGCACTTCTACACCCCCATCTCCAGAGGTCCTGGAACCCTTGGCTGCCCCTCCCTCCCTGCATCTCCATCCTGGAGGGGGAGGGCTCTGCGAGGCTACTCAAAGTGTGATCAGCATCACTGGACCTTGTTAGAAATCCAAATTCTCAGGCCCCACCCCAGAGCTATTGAATCAGAAACTCTGGGGGTGGGGCCCAGGCGTCCCTGTTGGAACAAGCCCTTTGGGTGTTCCGATGCTCCCTCTAGTGTGAGAGTCACTCCCCTCCACTTATCCTCCCTCCCTCCAGGGCTCGTAGTAAAAAGTCCATGCTCCAGCTTGGCCAGATGCTGGATCTTGACATTTAAGGGAAAGTTTAGGGAGTTCAGAAAAACTCTTTTACCCTCCCAAGCGTGAAGAACTTTAAATTGAAATTCTGGATTCTAAAACTTATTTCTGCTCTGTTCTCTCAAAGTCCCCATTTAGAAAGTCAAAGCTGAGGATTAGCTTCCTGTCTGTTGCTGCCTCCCCTAGAAGCAATGAAGGCCTCCACATCCAGGGTAGGAAAGGACAGGAAAAGTGCTGAAAATTAAAAAGTCACGGGATAGTTTTTCAAAAATCCTTTTTACATATTCAATGCATTTTTCAATTCCTGCCTCATTTAACCTTCAGGTCAACCCTGACAGGTCCCATAATACCAAGCTCATCCCCTGGGGCAGCAGTCAGCCCCCTGGACTCTGGACTCGTTTCATCACCCCCTCCCCTCCACCCTCACTGCTGTCACTGCCCCCCTTCTGGCTTCATCTTCCCACCCCCAGCCACTTACTAGTTGTGCCATATTGGACAAGTTACTAACCTTGCTGTGCCTCGGTTTCCCCCTCTGTAAAATGAGGATTCTATCATCGATGCTCCAAATAATGTATTGGGCATCCACAATGCTCAAGGCACTGGGGCAAGTGAAAATCCCTGTCCTCCTGGGGCTGACATTCCAGTGGGAGGGGCAGAAAGACAATGAACAAAAAGTAAAATACAATATAAAAAGTGTTTCAGGTGGTGATCTGTGTAATAAACAATAAAGAAAGAAGGGGACTGGGAAACGTCTGATGGGGGAGAAGGACGACGAAGGGGGTTGCTATCTTAAATAGGGTGGTGACAGAGGGGCCTACTAATAAGGTGATATTTGAGCAGGAATTTGAATGAGCAAACCACACGGGTATCTGGGGAGATGGCATCACAAGTGGAAGAAACAGCAAGTGCCAGAGTTCAGAGGCTGGTGGGTACTTGTGTGTTGGAGGATTATCAAGTCAGTGTGGCTGGAGCAGAGCAAGATGGAAGAGGGTGTGGAAGAAGAGGCCTGATAAGCAGCCGAGGGAAGAGGGGCAATCACGCAGGGACTTGGACATTGACTGTAGTGGGACAGGGGACAGATTTGAGCTGAGAAACTCGAATGGACTTTATATTTTAAGATGATCACACTGGCCGCTATGTTAAAAATACACTGAAGGAGTCATGCAAGGACCAAGGCAGGCAGACCAGTTAACCGTGAGGCCAGTGCAGTAACCCAGGCAAGAAAGGGTGGGGGCCTGGCCCAGCTGGCAGCAGGAGGGTGATGAGAAAGGGTCGGACGGAGGATAGGTGCTAAGCTCGCCTCTGCAAGCTCTGCAGCTAGATTAGATGTGGGGAGAGAAGGGGTGGGGGGCAGGGACGATGCCAGAGTTTTTAGCCATTTACTGATTTGCAGAAGATTGAGGAGGAGCAGTTTTGAGGGAAGCTCATTTTTGGACATGTGAAGGTTAAGAATTCTATGAGCCACCCAGTGGAGTTGCCAATGGGCTGTTGGATACGTAGGTCTGGAGTTCACAGGGGAGGTCTAGGCTGGAGACAAATGTGGGAGACTTTAAGAGTATGGATGGTGTTTCTACTATAGATGGGTGTTGTGGGGATTGAACGAGTTAAAACATTTAGGCACTTAGAACATGCCTGGCGTGTCGGATGCACTCAGTAAAGATCAGCTATCACCGGCGTCATTCGATGACACCCATACTTCCCCGCCAGCTTCCCGCCAAGGCTGCCTCCATGTCATCCTCCACTCTGCTGGGCTGAATGAGCTTTCTAAAGCCGGATGTCCCCCTACCTAAACGAGCAACAACTCCCTATTGCCAACAGGATAAAGTCTAGCCTTCCTAGACCGCCTCCCTCGCCATTCTCAGTTCTTACACTGCCATCCTCAGCAGTAACAGCCAGCCCTTTGTTCAAAGCTTGGTGTCTTTGAACATGCTGCTGCCTCTGCTGTGACTTGTCCAGCAGCAAACCCCGAGTGAATCTCACATCCTCTAGGATTCCTCCCTCCCCTCCCAAGGAGCTGTCCCCCTTCCCTGTGGAACTGCCTTCTACCCAGATTTTCCTGCAGTCCTGGGCACTGAGTCCAACACAGGTAAGAGGCAAGAGGGAGGACTGAGAGAAGATTTGCCGTGGTTTTAGTATGATCACCATGTTTAGCTCAGCAAACAGAGGCCCAGAGAGGCGAAGGCCTTGCCTAGGTCTTTCAGCTAGTAAATATCGTGACCAGGGCTGGACTCCAGGCTTGTCTGATTCAAAGTCCTGGGTTCCATGCATAAGCTCACACACAGAGAACTAACAATGTCAAGGTATCTGGGAGGTCCCTTGGCCTTCCAGTTGTTCCCTACTTGGGAAGGGATCCAGAGCTAGGGAGAAGTTTAAGGATTTAGGTTCAGAATAGTTATTCACTTGTTTTATTCAATAATTCATCCACCCATTCATTCATTCACTCACTCATTCACAATTAATTGTTATTTCTACTTCAGATTTCTATGCCCCGCAGACCTGGACCCTCTCCTCTAGGAGCTCAGAGTCTTGAGGAGGGGCTGGCGGGACACAGGTAGCCCAGGGCAGGGAGTGGGACACAAAGGGCTTGTCCTGGACCTTGAAAGGTGAGAGGAGTTTACCATGTGGCCCTGGGGAAAGGTATCCTTGCCTGATGCCGTATCATGTGCAGAACCCCGGAAGCTTGAAACAGCCAGATTTTCCATGAGGATATCTAGGAGGGCAGGGGGCAGGGAATCACTGGAGGAGAAGGTTGGAGACATGGGCAGGAGCCAAAGTCAGGATTAATTTGGAGTGAAGCATGGGGCAGGGTTAAAGTTTGAGTTCGGTTTGGGATTAGAGATTAGAGTTTGAAATCGGATCATCTCTTTTGAACCTGCCTTTCCAAAAGGATTCTGTGCGGCTTGTAACAGTGGTATGGCTCTGGGACTGAGACTGGGGCAGTCAAGAACTTACTGATCGTGGGTGGGCTTTGGAGTTAGTATGCAAGGTGCAGGAAAATCGAGGTGGGGAGAGCAAAGCCAGCACTTGCTGGGCATAGGGTCTTCATAGTCCTCCTCTCCAAGGTTGAGTGATCTTGGGACCATCACTTAAGCCCTCTGGGCTTCCCAATATCCACCTGCAAAATTGCTGTGCGAATTAGGATACTGTTCTAATTTTTGACTATCTGGGCCGGCACCACCGTTCTCTATTCCCGACAACACCTCGCTGTTGGGCCGGAGTGGAACAGCCTGATCAGCCCCAGACATACGAAGTAGGAGTTCCATCCAGGCGAGGTCTCTCCCCTCCCCTCGTTCCCACAAACGATGTTCCAGGACCCCCTTCTCAACTGGAGCTGCCCAGGTGTGCTGACACCCCCACGCCCTCGCCCCCCGGCCTGGCTGCCTGGTGCCCCTCCCTGGCCGCGGGCCAGCGTGGCCCAGCTGGGGTCCTGGGCTGCCCCGGGCGGAGAACAGCGCAATTACCCTAATTACAGCCCGGCCCGCGCGGCGGTGGCGAGCGCGGCCACGCCGTCCCGAGACCGCCCCCGGCCCAGGGCCCGAGCGTGGGAACCGCCGAGCCCTCTGCCCCAGGCGGCGGCGGTGGCCGCGTCGCGGAACCCGCCCGCCCGGGGAGGGCTGATGCGCGATAAGCCCGGCCCGCGGCTAATTACCCGGGCGCTCGGCGCGCTCGCAGCTGCTTTCATCTGGGGATCTCCAAGCGCCCCGCGCCCATTAAATCTCCAATCCCCACACAGGGTGGGGAGGCGCGGCGGGGCCCTCGGCCTCATTTGCCAGGGGAAGCCGAGTGGCCAAGCATCAGGGAAGTTCCCACGGCCTGGGCTGAAGGGCAGAGAAATTCCCCGCGCCCTGACGCCGGAATGCACTCACACACACGCTCACCTGCTCATTCATCTGTTCCTTCATTCACTCACCTGCTCACTCGTTCATTCATTTATTCAGTAGCACATTAAACAAACGCTTTCTACTATGCAGTTTCCTTTTCCGTCAATTGGGAACCCTAATATGTGCCTCACAAGGTTGTTTTAAGGATTAAAACATGTGTGGGAAGGAAAGGGAGTGCCTGATAGGTGCCAGACCCATTCCAATTACTTTCTAGCTTACCTAGTTCTCACGACAACCCTGAATGGGGTAAAACCCCACTGTACAGAAAAGGAGACTGAGGTTCAAAGAGGCGATGTGATTTGCCAAGGTCACACAGTAACAGAGTACCAGACCTTTGCCCTTCAAAGTGAAGGACACTTTGGAGGACTCCTCCACCATACCGTGAGCTTGCAGTTAATACCAGCAAATAATAGTAATAATAGCTAACATCTCTGGAGCACTGGTTCTGTGCCAAGCACTGTGCTAAGTGCTTTCTCTGTGCTACTTCGTTTAATTCTTGCAACAGCCTCAGGAACTGGGCATTATTATTTTATTCCCATTTTACAGATGAGAAAACTGAAGCTCAGAAAAAATAACTCACTGGTTCAAGACCACACAGCTAGAAGTGGCTGGAATGAGGGGTGAACCCTGGTACCAGGCAGGGGCACTGGGGCTGGTCACTGTGCTGCACTAGAAATAGAGCAACCCCCACTTCTCCCTTCTCTCAGTGGCCTTTCCAGCCTCAAACTTAGGATGGGCAAAAATCCACCCAGCTGCCTCCCACCCCAGTGACCAACTCACAATACTCAGGGGACAGTTTAGGGAGAGCTGGTGTTAAAGAAAGGGCATGCGATAGAGCTGAACAACATGCATGTTTAAACTTTCTGGGCCTCAGTTCCTCATCTATAAAATGGGGACAGCAGCACTGTTGCTCATTTGTTGTTCATTAGTTCATTGATTTCGTTCATTTCACTTAGAACATTTCTTGAGAGCCAACTATGAGCTTGGTGCCAAGGCTAGGGTGACCACCCATTTCAATTTGCCCAGGACTGAGGGGTTGCTCAGGACACAGGATTTTCAGTACTAAAACCGAGATAGTCCCAAGTAAACCGGGACAGTTGGTCACCCTACCTTGTGCTGGGTTTGGGGGTTTGAGTCACATCACGGCCTGGCCTGGCCCCTCTGGAAACTGGAAAGCCTCCTGCCCATGGGGACTGATGCCCCATGGAACCATTGGCAATGAGAACACGGAGAGGGCAAGGTGCCTGGTGATGCACTGTGGTCAGCTTTTTCCCAGTCCCCTGGCTCCAGTCCCAGGCAAAGAGATCCTACCCATTGCCTGGCTGGGAAAGCCAAGGCCAAAAGACTGGCGGTGGCTTTCCCACCAGCTGCCATGAGTCAGTGCCCAGGGGCAGGCATGGTCAATCCCAGCTCTACCTACACACTCCTGGGTGACCTTGAACATGTCACTTTACCTCTCTTGAGCTGCCTCCCATCTAGCCAGGGATGGGGTGCAACTGGGTGGTCTCCAAACCCACTCCAGCTTCGGGGTAGTAACTGTCTGTTCCAGGAGGCCTTTCCAGGGGTCCTTCACTTCAGCAGGAACTTCCAGTGAAGCAGCCCTCCCCAAAGGCAGAGGTGTCTGCCAACAACTTGGTCACTGCTGGGTTCCTGGCAGTCGCTGGTGAGGATATGCCAGGAAGCACCTAGAAAGCCCAGCCTTTGAAATCAGACAGAATGGGCCCTTACGCCACCAGGTCATGGTGCCTCATTGCTTCGTCTGTAGAATGGGGGGGGGCGCTATTACCTGCCTCACTACTATCAAGAGCGAATGAGACAAATGAGTTTCTGCAGACAAGCCAAGTGCTCAAGAAACCGCAGTTCCCTGTGCTGCCCCTTTATGGGTCCCTGCATTCCCTGCCCCAGCCGGTGTGGCCTCCGCCGAGTGTCCTCTCCATCTGCTCCCCTCACACCCCTCCATTCTTTCAACAAACAATTCATTGGGTACCCATCACTTGCTAGTCTTTTTTCTTAGGACTTCAGGTGGGGCAGATAGATTTTTAAAAAATGGAATCTCCATTCACTCATGGGGAGCTGTGGAGAGTTCTGAGGCCCCGAGATGGCAGGAAGAGGATGAGCAGTGCCCTGGCCCCTAGGAAAATGAGAGACCAGCTCCCTCACACCTCTCCCTTCCTGGACCAGCCTCCTCTGCCTGGACACCCTCTCCCTTCAGCCCCCTCCCCCACCCTCACCAACCCGAGTGCCACTGCTCCTTTGTGACTCTGTGCAGCTCCTCCAGCCCAGTAACTCTCCTTGGTTTCCCCAGATGGAGTTAACTGTTTCTTCCCCCAGGAAGTCTCAAAAATAGTTGTCTTCTTCAGAGCCCAGGTTTTTATCTTCATGGCCCCAACCAAGCGCAGGGTCTAGCTCATTGAAGGCAACAACAAATATGGAAAGAAGAGAGGAAAAGGGAGGGGCAGGTCTAAGCCTACTTTCTGGCTTGGGCAGTCATCAAAAGAATTCCTGCCCATGCCGTGCCCAGGCTCTAACTAACGTTCCTTTCAGAAAGGAAGGTGATGGAAGAGAGGATGTCTGCCAGGGTGGGTGTTATGGATTGAGGCATGTTCAAACCCTAACCCCCGTCCTGCAGATGCAAGCCCATTGTAAATAGGATCATGGAATATCCTACTAGCTAAGATGAAGCCAGGCTGAATCAGGGTGGGCTTTAATTCCATTTGACTGGAGTCTTTATAAGCAGAGGAAATTTGGACACAGTAGTAGGAGACAGAAGGAGACAGACGGCCATGTGATGGAGGCAGAGACTGAGTTATAGACGGCCGGCAAGCCACCACCAGGACCCCACAGACTTCATAGAAAGCGTGACCCTGCCAGCCCCTTGATTTGGGGCTTCTAGCCTCCAAAACTGTGAGACAATAAATTCCTGTTGCTTGAACCAACCAGCCCGCGGCGCTCTGTTACGGCAGCCCTGGCAGTGGAGTGTGCCCCGCCTCGGGGGTGGCTATCGGCATCCTGTCTCCATGGGCAGGAGGCTGCTGGGAGGGATGGAGGGACTATCCGAGCCTGGGACCCAAGACACAAAGGCGCAGACATAAGCTTTGCTAAGACTTGTGGGCCTCCTTGAGAAAAGTCATTTCCTTGTGTGGAAGGGGCTTGACCAAGTGACCTTGAGGCCCCCTCCAAAGGAAATCTTCAGATGAAGACAGTCCAAAACTTCCAGATCTTCATATCCAGAATGCCTGGTCAAGCTGCTCTGCCCAAAATGGTAGCCTCTAGCCACATTGGCTTCTGAGCAGTTGGTATGTGGCTAATCCAAATTGTGCCGTAAGTATAAAATACATACCAGGTTTCAAAGGCTTAGTTAAAAAAAAAATAAAAGTGAAATAGCTCATTAATAGTTTTTATATTGACTACATGTTGCAATGATAATATGTTGGGTATAGTGAGTTAAATAAAATTTATTATGAAAATTAATTTCACTTGTTTCTTTTTACTTCTTTTTTTAAGGTGGCGACTAGAACATTTACTCTTTCATATGTGACTCACATTATATTTCTGTTACATAGCCCTAGCTAACGAGCTGGTGGTCACCCAGGTAAGCCTAGGCCTCTTCCCTGGGCATCACTCTGCTCTGGAGATGTGCTGGCCTATTCTCTTCCCAGAAGAGAAGCACCAGACCCTGACACCTTATGAGAAAATGCTCCTTCCTGCCCCCAAATAAAAGAGCTCCAAGTCTCCTCTTTCTTTCTGAGCAGCTAGTTGCTGGAGAAGTGAGGATCAGGACCCGTCCTCCAATGCCATTCTTGCTCCAGAAGACAGAACTGAGGCGTGACTGAGAAATTCCTTCCCAGGCTGGCTTCCAGCCCAGCAGGAGCTGGGCAGTCCTGCTCAGAGGAAACCCCCAGCTGCCCTTTTCTGCCCCGCCCAACCCTGTCCCCAAGTCCGGAGCCCCAAGTACCTCCAGGCTGGGAGGTGCCCCAGCAACCACAAGCCCCCCCCCACACACACACACACACCCCACCATCCTACAGGCCCCGGGGCAGCACCAGGCGGGGTATCGAGGGGTACAGGACTCTCCCCCAGGGAAATTTCACCCCAGCCAGAGGCGGGTCACACCCACAGGGTAACAGGAGATGCCTGGAAGCAGCACATCTTTATGGAGCTCTGGCAGAGAGGACCCTGTTTCTCCCTGCCCCGCCCCCATCGAAATTCCTTTCGACATTTTGAGAAGAAAATGAAGATGAGGGCACCACGGTCGGGCTTAAGTGTCAACCCCACTTCTGCCAGCTGCTGGCTGTGTGACCTTGAGCACGCATCTCCTTGGGCCTCAGTGTCCTCTTGGGTAGAAAGGGAACAATCACAGCACCCACTGAGCAGCGCTGCTATAAGGACTCAATGAGATAAAGCACGTCAAGCATCTGACAGAGGAAGGGCTCAGCAAGCGCCAGCTGCTGTTACGATTATTAATAATAACAGCATCCTCTTCATGCAGGCTCTTCTTTTCCTGACTGAAAACAATCAATTCCAGGCTGCCACAGGGACCCTCCCGGGGCCTTAAGAACCAGTCAGTGGAACACAGGTGACTAGAAAGGGGTTTTGCTGCATGTCTGGTTTGGAGGCTCATAAAGACCAGTCACGCCTCCCTGACAGTTTGAACAGGTCCCCAAGCCCCCTCTGGCTGGTGAGCATTAGCTGATGAGGTTCTTGAGCAGCACTAACCGAGTGGACGGCCACGGAGTGGGGAGGGTCACCCCCTTCCAGGAGACCCTTCCTGGGCTCCTCCAGCTACCAGAGAGCTGCTGGGGGGAGAGGGGGCAGTTTGCAGTCAATGGGAGAAATGGCTGTTTTTCCCTAATTCCTCATGGTTCACCATGGAATGAATTAGTGTGCAGGTTATTGCTTTTATTTCCCTCAATATTCTCACCAACAGCTAGATTTTCAGCAATAACTGGAATTATTCAAAAGTCCCGGAGTGAGTTGGTTGTCCCAGCTCCACTTTGTGTTCAATTACAGGTTCTTAAATGGCCAAACTCACTCAAGAAAATTGTCACATTACCATGTAATCATGTAAGATTTTTCTGCCTTCAAACAGGTTTGTTGTTGTTGTTGTTGAGGTACCGGGGCCAGGGAGTGAAACCGGGGCCTCGTATGTGGGAAACCAGTGCTCAACCACTGAGCCACATCAGCTCCCCTGGGTTGGATTTTTCATTTGTTTGCTTGTTGTTTGGTTTTTCTTTTTAGGAGGCACCAGGAACTGAACCCAGGACCTCCCCATATGGGAAGCAGGCGCTCAATCACTTGAGCCACATCCGCTCCCCCAAACAGGTTTTTAATGTGTGTTTTTTTTATTATGTTAGTGTTATTTTGCCAATGGTTCTTTCTTGAGAAAAAACAATAGTGTACTCTGAGACAATATCCATTTGGGTTTTGGGGTGTTGAAATGGCCTTCCTTTCATGAAATAGTGAAGTAGCTGGTAGTTGGGGGGAGGGTGTTTTGCTTTGTTTTTTGGTTTGTTTGGTTGGCTGTTTGGGCTGTTTTATATGCCCTGACTTGGCAAAATTAAAAATTGGCAAACTTATGTCAGTTCCTAAAATTTGGAAGAGAAGGTTTACTAGTCCAAAGATCTGGGATCTGCTGCCATAGTCCAACCTCTTACCCTTTCACTGAGTGCTTTTCACACATCCTACACAGCAAGGTCCTCTGAGAAATAAGGACTGCAGGAATCTCATGATACCCCCATCAGGTTGCTCCCCCAACTCCTGGAAACAAGGTGCTCATGCTTCTAGAAGCAACCATCCCATTATCAGGTATCTCGGACTCTGAAGAAGTTCCTCCCACTGAAGTGAAACCCACTTCCCACTGGCCTGGATTCATTTTCAGAGGTCACCCAGAACCTTCCATTCTCAATGCCTAGCGTCAACCATTTATAGATCTAAAAGTAGGGTGACCAAGGGCCCCTAGAAACTTCCCTTCTTTGAGTTAAGCATTCCATTTCCTTCCGTGGAGAACCTCCACCTGCCCACCCCTCAATCCACTGGATCCCCCTAGGAGTTTAACACGAGAACCAGTGCTGTGTGGCGGTGAAGGCTGTGGGCTCTGGAGCTGGACCCCCTTGGAATGGATCCTGGCTGCACCTCGTTCTAGCTGTGTGACCTTGGACAAGTTGCTTCACCTGTCTGCTTCAGTTATCAGTTTCCTCGTGTTTTAATTTGCTAAAAAGCTGCCGAAATCAATATACCAGCAATGGGTTGGCTTTTACAATGGGGGTTTCTTGGTTGGCAAGCTTACAGTTCCAAGGCTGAGAAAAGTGTCCAAATCAAGGCATCATCCAGTGATGCTCTCCACCCGAAGACTGGCTGCCGGTGATCCTGGACTCCTCTGTCACATGGGAAGGCACCTGGTGGCATCTGCCAGTCTCTGCCATTTCCTCTGGAATCTGTTGCTTTCAGCTTCTGGCTGCTCCATCTGTGGCTTTATCTCTCAGCTTCTGTGCATCCCTCTCTGAGCTTCTGTGTCTCTGTGTGTCTCTCTCACCTGTTTATAAAGAACTCCAGTAAGAGGATTAAGACCCACCCTAGGTCATGCTTTCCCGAAGTGATCTAATCAAAAAGCCCTTAACTGAAGTAACGTAATCAAAAGGTACCATCTACAATAGGTTCACACCCACAGGAATGGATTAGCTCTAAGGACATGATTGTCTGGAGTCCATCCAGCATCAAACCATCACACCTCACTTCAAAGCAGAGATAACAATAACTCTGATAGGATTGTCATGTTGTGAGGAATGAAGTCAATTAACACACAGTACACCTGAGAACAGCACTTACACATCCTTGTGCTTAGTAGGTGTCAGCTAGTATGTTATTTTGATCCTGCCCTCCCTGCCCCATTACCAGTTGATTGGTCCAGGGAAAGTACCAATGACCGAAGCTGGGTCAATGAGTCTTTTCCCAGGGATTTTTAGACCTGGGAAACAGAGAAAGGAGTCAGTTGTCCTCCATTAGCTGAAAGTTCAGGGTATAAAACTCATCCATGTTTTCTATACCATGAAGAAAATCAGTGTGCTGTGTAAGATAAGGAAACTAATGTGCAGAAAGAAGCAAAGCCAGCTCCAGCCCAGCCCTTCCTATAACTTCATTGTTTGTATCAGTTAGCTTTTGCTTGTATAACAACCACCTCAAAACTTAGGGCTTAAAGTAGCAATCATTTATTTGTTCATGATTCTGTGTGTTGCAATTCAGGCTGGACTCAGCTGGTGATTCTTCTGCTGGTTTCTTCCGGGCTCACTCATGCAGTTGCAGTTAGTTGGCAGTTGGACTGGGACTGGATGGTCTAGAATAGCCTGAAGGCAGCCTAGCATTTACTGAATGGCTGCCATGTGCCAGGCACTATTTACTGAGCTGAGCTTCTGCCTTGAGTTAGGCCAATGTTGGAAATGTCAGATACATTATCTCATTTAATTGTTCTGATTTCTTTGTCAGATAGTTGTTACTATTATCATCTCCACTTTACAGATGAGGAAACTGAGGCTCAGAGAGGAGGAATAATTAGCCTAAAATTTTGAGATCCAGAGGGACAGAGCTAGAATTCAAGCCAAAGCCTGCTGAGTGTCTGCAGACCCCACCTTCTTGCACTGCACCCCCCTGGCCCTTCCCACATCAAAGTGTAAAGCATGGCCCCACCCGCATGCTGCTAACAGTGTTGCCAAAGGGACTGAGTGGGCACAACATCTGATAGTCTAAGATTCAGCACCATGCACTCAGCAAATGTTCCCCATACCTATTTTGTGCTAGGCATCGTGTTAGGTACCAGGGATGAGGAAATGACTCAGACACAGGATGCCATCACAGCAGCATGGAGGAGGCAATGATTAATCCTGCCTGATTTGGGCCATCTTGGCTCACTTGTCAGCCTGATCCTTAAGGGATGGATGATGCTAGTGAGAGAATGCAGTTCAGCACAAACTCCCCTTCCCAAAGAGGGGCAGGGTCTCGGAGTCCCGAGTTACACAGCAATCCACGATCAAGTCCTCAGTGAGGGGTGGGTCAAGGGCTCTTGGGTCATCCTCTGAGCTGGGCTATGAAGCTGGGCACAAGCCCCCTTGCTCAGGGAGTGTCTGTGGATACCAGGTGGCAGTTCCAGGGTGAGGTATCATCCCTGCCATTTTCTGCTCAGAAGATCCTTGGTCCCATGGAAATAATTTCTGCCAGTCCAGAGCTGGGATGCTCAGAGAGGCAGCATCTGCATGGCCAGAGCCCTGTCCCCAGTGGCGGACATGAGCCTGGGGGAGGCACTGGGAGGCAGTGGAAACAGTCTGATCTTTGGAAGGAGCCAGACCTGGCTGTGAATTCTAGATCCATCAGTTTCTGGCTGTGGTCCCACAAGCTGATGATTTACCCTTCTTTCACATCCTTGTCATCATCTGTGAAAGGGGATAAAACTTTCCTATCTTAGCCAAGGCGTTTGGTGTTTCTCACACTAACTCAAGCAAAATCAGCTGTTGTACCAGGAGGAGACCGTGGCAGCGCAGGGAACCACGGAGCAGAGGACCATGTGAGGGACTGGCTCTGAAGACGGGAAAGCCATAGAATTCAAGTAGGACCCCCTCTCCATATCCCCTCTCATCCCTTTCTCTCCCCATATGTGTGTCCTTCTTCACCCTCTGCAGACAGGTTTATTCCATTTATCTGGTGAGTGTAGAAAAAGCTGGCTGTCGCCATAGCTCCCAGGTTTATACACAGTCCACCCTCAAACAGAATCTTGCTGCCATCCTTTGGTCCCAATGCAAAATCCCTGGGAGAAAGAAACTGGCCTGGGATCTGCCCTGCTCTAATCAGCTATGACTCAGGGGCCTGTAGCCAGAAAAGGAGGTCCACTGGCCCAACTGGGGCCTCCCGTGGGTAAAGAGGGCAGGTGGGCACTTCTCAGAGAAGGCAGATCTCCACCAAGAGATATTGAGAGGCTCAGAGAAGAGGATCAACATCAATTGCCTGGCACCTGATAAGCCTGCACTTCAAGGGAGGGTCTCAGGACAGGTTTTTTAGAAGCAGAGCTCCTGGGGAAAAAACAGTGCGGGAAGTAAAGGGGGGAATCAACACGGATCTGGGCCAGCCTGACCCACGGGGCGCTCCGGAGCACCAACTGTGCCAGAGAACCCGTCTCCCGTGGACACCAGGGGTCTAGTCTCTTGTGCCCTCATCAGTCCATACCCAGGACTGCTACAGGGCTGGGGTGGGCTAGGCGGTTAGGAGGCTGCAGTAGTTTCTGGGCCGGGAGGCTTCCACGTGCTGAGGGCAATCCTCACAGGGGGCAGCTGTGAGAGGTAGCAGCCAACGTGGGGGCAGTTGGGAGATGGGTGTGCCCGGGAAAGGGGATCTGGGCCGGGCGCCGACAGCAGCCATTACAGGGAACTTCTGTGCTCAATCCACGCAAACAATTATATGGGCACTCACCTACTCTTTCATCTCCTCCCTCCTTTATGTGTTTAAAATTAGTATTAAATTCTATTTTGTATATGTGCTCTTTATATATATACAGGCAAGCTTTTTCATACACTGTATGATATATATATTGTACATACAAACATACCTGTTACTGTAAGGACTGGATATGTAAAAACATAAATGTAATAAGTTCTGTACGGGATTCTTAAGGTCTATATGTGATTTTTGCCTTCCATGTGGATTTTAGAACCTAATGCTCCATTCCCCATTAAATGTGACTCCACTGTACGAGATGGTGCCCTCTTCTCCCCTCCCTCATCTCCCTCTTTCTCAGGTTCACAGGGTCCTGGTCTTGATGGGGGTATCGAGGGGGCCTCCTGGCTCCAATGTCTTCCCATCACACTTGAAACACAATCCAACTCTCTTGCCTGAGTCTCCCAATGCCTTGCCTACCTTCTGACCTCTGACCCCCTTGGCTTATGACCCTCCAGGCTCCAGGCTTTTCTTCTGTTCCTCAAACCCCCCCCCCACTCCTTCCCACCTGAGACTTTGCATGTGCTGCTCGGTGCCCCAAACATTCTTCCCTCCATTCTTGGCAGAGCTGGCGCTCCCGCTTCATCAGGGTTCTGCCCTTCCTGACCCCTCTTTCTTAAAGCAAGCACAAATCACCCCGCTTGCTTCCTGCCTAGCCCTTGACAGCCGTGATTGTTTTGTTTTTTCACTTGGTTCTCTTTTCCCCATGAACTGTAAGCTTCATGAGGGCAGGGAGAGCCTGGCATATAGTAACAGGAAAGAGTGAAGGGACAAATGAGTCTGTTGCCATGCCCCAGCATTTTTCCTCAAATCCATCCTATCCTTGCCACTGGCAAAAAAAGAAAGATTCCCTCTCCTGCTCACTAGCGTCCCTGTACACAGAATCATGTTGGACATTCCCTTGCTTGAGCGGGCAGGTCTAGGACCAGAAATTAAAAGGCCCAGGTTCAAGTCCCACCTTGCCATTTGCTAGCTAGGCAGCATTAGCCAAACTGAGCCACCGTTCTGAACCTCGATTCCTTTCTGTAAAATGGGCAAAACACCTCTTGCTACTTCTCCTTCAGCTGTTGTGAGAAGATGGAGAAAGCTCTGTACAGATGTTTTTGAGTGTTATGAGCACTGGTTTTCGAGGGCCTCCACCACTCAGGCTTGATCTCTCCCTCTCCACATGCCCACACACAAATGCTCATGATTCCGGCTCCCCCGGCTACCTGGTACCTCCTGAACCTCACCCTGTACGTTTAGGCCTTGGTGCTGTCACTCAACAGCTGTGCTCTCTGCTGGGAGAGCCCATTTCCCGGCCTTCTTCATCTTTCAGATCCTAGCCATCCGTGAAGGCTCACTCCTCCATGACATCTGCCCTCGCCCCTGGCTTCCTGAGTCTTTGATGCCTCCGCATTGCCTTCTGAGCCCATTCCCTGGAGCCAGACTCCTCATTGCTACACTGCCTGGTGCTGTTTGGTATGGACCAGTCCCAGCGCTGGATGGCCAGACTTCCCAGTGGAGGGAAATCCTATGTCTGCCCTCCAGAGGACTACCATCTAGTGGAATCAGAGACCAACAAGCACTGGGTAACTGATTTGCAGGCCAGGAGAGCACAGTGGTTAGCTTCACGCATCCTAAGCCAGACGCCCTGGCTTTGAGTCCCCTGGAACAGAAGCCTAGCCACAGTGGCTTAACCAAATAGGGGCTATTTTTCTCAAATAGTCAGAAGACCAAAGTGTTAATCCAGGGTTGCTACAGAGGCTCCGTGATGCATGAAGGACCCAGGCTCCTCCTAGATTCCATTCTGCCATCCCTAGCATGTGCATCTTTTCTCCTCTGTGCCAGAATTTTTTTACCTATAAAATGGGAATAGCAGAACCTTCCTCACGGGGTTGTTATTAGCATTAAACGAGTTTATATATGTAAGGAGCTTAGAACCATAGTCAATACTATTTTTATTATTATGTCATCACACTGGAAAAATGGCTCTCCTTCCTTTCTCAGGCAGGAAAGGAAGGAAAGCAAAGTGCACAGGTGAGTGCTGGCTGAATCCATCTGTCTTCAAAGAGCTTTCCAAGGAGCGACACACAGCCTCTTCTGCTCACATCTCATTGCCCAGGAATGTGTCCCATGGCCACCCCTGGATACAAGGGAGCTGGGGAATTTGAGTTTTGGTTGGACACACTGCTGCCCTGAACAAAACCAGCATTCTGTCCTTCTACAGTCTACAATACTCATTGAGCACAACCACCATATTTCAGTGATTCTAAGACACACAGTTTTTTACACATTTTAAACTTTTCCAAAATAAGAATACTTCTTAAGCTGATACCATCTCAAATTTAGTGAAATATGCTATGTGCCAATTACTGTTCTAAGTCCTGGGGATAAATCATAAATGAGACAAGCAAACTTCCCTGCCCTTGTGGAACTGGCATTCTAGTGGTAGGGAGATAAACAATTAAACATAATAAATAAGTGAATTCTTTAGTGTGTTAGAAGATGATAAGTGCTTGGAAATAAGAAAAAATAGAGAAAGGTAAGTTTCATTGAACGTTGGAGAGATAGGGCTTAGAAAGGTGCTGTTTTAATGTAATAATTACCCATTGCTGTGTAACAAATTGCCCTGAAACTAAGCAGTTTAAAACAACATTTAGGAGAGCAGATGTGGCTTTAGCAGTTGAGCACCTGCTTCCCACACGGAGGTCCCGGGTTCGGTCCCTGGTGCCTCCTAAAAACAAAAAAACAACAAGCAAACACACAAAAAAAAACAAATCAGGGGAGTCGATGTGGTTCAGTGGTTGAGCACCGGCTTCCCCCATATGAGGTCCTGGGTTCAATCCCTGGTCCTGGTACCTCAAAACAAACAAACAAACAGAAAACAATAAAACATTTATTATCTCAGTTTCTGTGGGTTAGGAATTCAGGATTGGCTTAGCTGGCTTGTTCTGGCTCAAGTCTCTCATGAGGTTGCAAACAAGATGTCATCTGGGGCCACAGCCATCCAAAGGCTTCCCAAATGGCACACACATAGGGCTGTTGGCAAGAGGCCTCAGTTCCTTGCCTTTGGGCTGCTTGAGTGTCCTTGTGACATGGCAGCTAACTTTCCCCAGATCAAGTGACTCAAGAGAGAGAGCAAAAAGGAATCCACAATATCTTTTGTGACCTAGTCTTGGGAGTGACATTATCACTTCCCCTATATTCTATTTGTTAGAAACAAATCGCTAAGTTCAGTCTACAGTCAAAGGAAGGCGGAATTTAAGCTCCACTTTTTGAAGGAAGGAATATCAAAGAATTTGTGGACTTTTGGAAACCACTACAATTAAGTAGGGTGGTCAGGATAAGAGAAAGACTTGAAGGGGGTGAGGCTATTAGCCAAGCAGATACGGGCATGGGCAGAAGAGCATCCCAGGAGGAGGAAACTGCTGGAGCTGTTGGGGCCCGAGCTCACCTGGCATGCTGATTCAGAAGAAAGGGAAAGTGGACGCTGGAGAGGTAACTGGCAAGGCTGCCATACTCCTTTCCTCCATTACTTAACTGTATGATCTTGGGCAAGTCACTGCCCTGTCTGTGTCCTGGTTTCCTCCTCTCTGAAATGGGAATGGTAATAGTAACTACCCACAGATTTATTATGCAGATTACATACAATAATAAATGTAAAGTGTACGGCCCATGCTTCAGCATTTGCTCACAGTAAATACTCAGTAAACACTAGCCAGTGATCTTATTGTGATCAGGTGCAGTGGCCTCATTCTCATCATTAGAGCGTCAACGGCAGTGGTGCAGATCATCAGCTGGGGGTCTTGGAGGACATGGCCCCTAGAAACAGCGCCCCTCCTCTGCAACCTAGAGAAAAAGCTGCAGAGAGGATGATCTTTGCCTGCCAGTCAGAACCTGCACCTCAGGGTTCAGAGTATCTCCAGGTTTGAGCGCCAAGCCTGTGGAACCGCCCGTGGGACCAGGGAGCCAGCTCAGAGGCTCTAGAAGGTCCTCCCCAAGCCTGTCTCCTGAGCCTTCCACTCTCAATCAGTCCACGGACAAATATTCGCTGGGCCCTGACCAAGCCTTGCCCTGTGCTGGGTGCTGGAAATAGGGCTAGGAGCAAAAGTAAAGCCCAAGAGACTTTGAAGTATGTTACCGCCCCAGCCAGCCAGGACTTGGAGTCTTCGGGGGTGGATCCCCCTGGCTGTCCTCAGGAAGGGAGGGCTGTGGCCGCACTTGGCAGGACTACCCCCCTTCCTTCCATTGGTCAGTGCCCACCTGGGCCAAGGACTACTGTGGCCCTGTCACCTCATGCCAGGTAGATTCAAGGGCTTCTCCTGCTACCTGCCTTGCCAGGTGGGCTCGTAGACTAGAAACGTGGCTCAGGGTGAAGGCACTTGGATCAGTGGGGTGGACTCTGTGCCAAAGGCTGCAAACATTGCTTCCACACTTGGCTCCACCACACTCACAACTTGTGATGCAGTCAAATCCCTCAACCATTTTCTGGGCCTCAGTTTCCTTTTTCTGTCAAAAAGCATAATAACTTCTGCTCTACCTGATTTACTCAGTCAGCATATATTGTGTCCCTACTATGTGCCAAGCACTGTTCTGGCACCTTAGAAATATTGTGCAGATTAAGACATTCAAGGCCTCTGCTCCCAGTAGCTGACCTGCGGCAGGGAGGAGGTGACATTATTTGATATAATGCCAAGTGTTGGTAGGTGCCAAAAAAGAAAAGCAAAACAGGGTGAGGGGGTAAAGAGGATAGAGGGTGGACAGGGAAGGCCGAGGGGACTTTTAGATGGAGAGTTGAACAAAGTGAAGGGTGACTCACGTCGAGGTCTCAAGAAAGAGTGTTGGGGGGGTGGGGAGAGCAAGAGCCCAGAGGAAGGAATGAGCTTGGCGAGGCCAAGGAACAGCAGAGAAGCAGGTCATGGAAATGCTAGGAGCAACGGACGTCCAGCCGGAGCAGTGCTTTCAAAGCAGGAGTTAGAGCATGTCACTCCCGGGCCCCACGCAACCTGCTCCCTCCTCCCCTACACCCTCAATCCCCTTCTCCCTACTCTTTGTTATCTTTTACCACTTTCCAATACGTGGATAATTTCCTTATTTCACTTTGTTATTCACCATCTGCCTCTCTCCTACAACGCAAACCCAACAACAGCCTCTGGGCTCTTTGTTTAATTCACTCCTGTATCCCAAGTGCCTAACAGGGGTTCCTAACCCAGATTCCGCCAACCCCTGAGGAGCCTCTGGATTCCCCAGGGGCTTTGCTAACCCACCTAATTTATATGCAATAGTGTGTGACCATGACACTTATAACTTTCATTAGATTCTCACAGAATTACTCGCCCCAAAAGTTTAAAAACCACTTGTAGACCAATGCCTGGCATAGAGCAGGCACACACTAAATATTTGCTGACTAAATTAAATAACTTTTTAAACATTATTCTCAAAAACATCCTTAGGAGGTGTGGATGGGGCTGGGGATTTTCAAAGCCCTCTCCCCCACCCACCCCCACCCCATTTCCAGGCGAGTCTGAGGTGCAGCCAGGTTTGGGAGTTGCTGTGTAAAGCTTTAATTGGAGAGAGAGACCCAGGAGAATCAATTCTGGCATAGAGATTTTACACTTTGCGAAAGTGCTATCGCACCCATAGTCACTTGTGACCTTCCTACAAGCTCTCAGGGTGGTGGGGGCAGGGATCACCATCTCCCTGTCACAGAGCCAAGAGCTGAGGCCACAAGAAATCAAGTGACACCTCCAAACACACTAGAATTTGGGCCTCTGGACTCTGCCTGTAGGGTTCTCCCCTCTGCACCAACTGGATAAACCCAAGTTCCGGGAAGTCCCAAGGCCACCGCTGGGGGAGGGGAGCTGGAGAAAGGAGGGGAAGAGTGGCAAACATATGCAGGGCAAGGTTCAGGGAGGCTGTCTCCTGGCCACCAGCTGCTCTAAGGAAAACACTCCGTCTGGGTGTGACCTCAGGACAGCCACTTTCCCTTTGCGTGCCTCAGTCTCCTTCCTTATCTGCAGAACGGGGCTGATAACCCTCTGATAAGATGCATTAAAAATCCATGTTCTTATTATGATTTATCAAGGGAAGGTGCAACACTTACCACCCCACCCCACCCCACCCTGAAGGTCCTGGGGGACAGAACTAAATCCAGCCTTCCATTCAGGGGAGGTCCACGTTTGCGCATAATCTGCCAGGCGCTGTTCAGTACACTGTGCACGCATGGCTTCATTTAACCCTTCCAGCACCCCAGTGGGGCTGGTGCTGCTGTTGGCCCCATTGCACTGAAGAAACTGAAACTTATGCGATGAGCTGCAATTCATTCGCTCATATGTTCATCCACCCAACTTCTCCTACAAGCCTGCCCCGGGCCAGGCTCTGGGCCAAGTGTGGAGGACAGGAAGATGAACAAGCCCTTCAGGAGACATGCCCATAAATTACTTTAATAACAACTCAGCACATGCTTCAACAGACACGGTGCGGTGGGAGTCAGGGGAGGAGCGACTGGCTCCCTCGGGGTTAGGGGACCAGACAGCTGACCTCCCGCGGAGATCCTGCACCGCTAAGGTACCTGCGCCCTGTGCAGAGGTGGCAATCACAAGGCCTGGGTCGAGTCTCGCTTCCGTCAAAGCCTCTCTGTATCCCCGGGAAATCCCTTCGGTCTCCACCTGGAAAACTAAGAGGGTGGGCCTGCGATCCCGCAGCTCTGGAGGAAGTTAAGCTGCGGCCCTCCCTCCCCGCCCTCGGTTAGCTCCAGCTCGGTCCCAGCCCAGCCTCGAGCCTGAGCCCTCGGCCGCCAGACCCAGCCTCCTGGAAAGCGCCGATCCCCGGGTGGGGTTGGCAAGGCCGCCAGCCTGGGGCGGGGCCTGGGGCCCGAAGGGCGAGGCTCCGGGAGGGGGCGGGGCAGAGACCTCGACGGGAAGCGGCGCGGCCCGCCCAGGAGCGTCCCCAGCCAGCCAATGAGCGTCGGGGGCGGGGCCACCGGCCTCTGGGTATAAGACGGCGCTGCGGCCGGGGCCGCGGAGCGGAGCGCCTCCAGCCGGGTCTGGGGTCGGAGCCGGCCCCGCCCGGTGGTGCGGCCGCGGGGTGCGCAGGAGCGCGGAGCTCGGTGCGTCCCGGGCGGGGCGGGGCACGGGTCAGGTCCGGTTTCCCTCTGCCCCGCTGGGCCGCGGGGAGGGCCCCCGCGCTGGCCGTGCGCCTCCGCCATGGCCGACCACCTGCTGCTCGCCGAGGGCTACCGCCTGCTGCCCAGGCCGCCGCCCGCCGCGCCCGTCCACGCGCTCCGGACTCTGCCGCCGTACGCGGGCCCGGGCCTGGACAGCGGGCTGCGGCCGCGGGGGGCTCCGCTGGCGCCGCCGCCCCGCCCCGGGGCCCTGGTGTACGGGGCCTTCGGGCCGCCGCCCGCCTTCCAGCCCTTCCCGGCCGCGCAGCCTGCGGCCGCCGGCAGCGCGCACCTGCCGCCCATGACGACGCCGTACCCGGGCCGCGCGCCCGCGCCCCCCGGCGCCCCGGGCCTGCAGCCTGCGCCCGGCGCCCCGGCCCCGCCACCGGCCGCGCACGCCCTGGGCGGCATGGACGCGGAGCTCATCGACGAGGAGGCGCTGACGTCGCTGGAGCTGGAGCTCGGGCTGCACCGCGTGCGCGAGCTACCCGAGCTCTTCCTGGGCCAGAGCGAATTCGACTGCTTCTCGGACTTGGGGTCCGCGCCGCCCGCTGGCTCGGTGAGCTGCTGAGCGCCGCCGCGGGCGTGCCCCAGAAGGCGCGGGTCTGCCCGCCGGACTCCGCACCCAGCGCCTGGGCCCCGCACACACCCTCCGTGAGGGTGGAGGCCGCGGGTCTGTGCACGGAGCCCGAGAGCCGGGTGGGACGCCTGGCGTCGCTCTGGGCCCTGCCTCCTGCTACACACTTTTCCAACCCGACGCCTGAGCGGTAAAGTGACGGGACTGGACCAGCTTTCGGACTCCCGGTTCTTGGATTCTGTGTCATCTCTCTTCCCTCGGACCCTCCCCCCCAAATCTGAGCCATTTCAGGCCTCGGTCTGATTCCCCCTCCTCGCGCAACCCACTGCGGGGATTGGGTCCCCGGAGACGTCCATCCTCTGAGCCCTTCCCGATCCCCCGTGCCCGGGCCTGGCTGGCGCTGGGCTTCCCGCCATGGGGAGAGGAAGACTGGAATAGCCCCAACCCCCCAGCCTCCTTCGGGCCTCCAAAACCAAAATAAAACTGGGTCACTTTATAATCTTACGTTTTCGTGTCTTTGTCACCCCCACCCCCCAAGGATGTTTAGCTTCCAAAGCCCTGAGGCTGTTGGGATCCTGGGTGGACTTGGGAGCCGCAGCCCCTGGCAGTGTACAAAAGAGGAAACTGACCGTTTCTTTCGAAAATATCTTGTGAGTTGTGCAACTGTTATGTCATAACTTGGAAGGCAGAGGCTGCCACTGGGCTGGGTAACTGGAGGGCGCAGACAGACGACAGACTTCCCAGTGAGGGTGGGTGCGGGGGGTGGGGGGAGCTTGCCAGTGCTGTCCTCAGTCTGTTCACCGGCAGCACAGAGGGGGACCCAGCTGGTACCCGGGGATTCAGACAGACCCGGCTTTGAACCGTATCTCTCTCCCTTGTTCAGGACACCACGTATTCTCATTTCTGAGGCTATTTCCTCAGAGGGAGGAGGTCCCAGTCTCTTCTGGTGGTTGTGAGGGTTAGCTGCAATGGGAAGCCTTTAGCCCGGTGCCAGACTTAGCCAGCACTCAGTAAATGTAGTGATCACTAGTCTGCAGATTGGTGCTAGCTTTATTCCCTAGCACATGCACTCATGCAGTCACAGTCCAGGTGGGAGTAGGTGGGTGACAGACCTGCAAACAGACTACCCTGGGTACAAGGAAGACTACGCTGGGTACAAGGATGGCCGGTGAAGCAAGCCCAGGGGAGGGGGTGCCATTTAGCTCGTTAGGGATGGGGGCGGTTCAGGCTTCGGGGAAGGGGGGAGTTGGATGGGTGAACAAAGCCTTAAACGATGGATGCATCTTTAGAAGTTGAAGAAAGTGGCAAGCAAGTGGAGGGAAGAGCCTGTTCAAAGGCAGAGAGGCGTGCAGGTACAGGAAGTGTGTGGGGAAGGCGTGGGGGGTCTGCAAGGGACTAGTGGCCTCAGGACAACTCTGAGTAGGCACAGTCCTCATTTTACAGATGAGGGACATAGAGCTTCCCATGCCTGGCAGGATTTCAGCTCAAATTCCTCATCATCAGTGTGAACTCCTGGCCACCCTCTGCTGTTGACTGTCTCTGGAAAGACTCCTGGGTGATTCAAGGATGTGAGAGGAAGGCTGGAGAAGTGAGACTGGAAGCAGGGAGGAGGCCAAGGCAAAGACTTTGAGCTAGAACAGAGAGGAGAAAATGGGTTCCAGAGACTCCGTGCAGAGGAACATGGAGCCGAGGTGGGCTGTCCGCAGAGGCTGGGCTTCGCGTGCTTGTTGATGTGACTCTCCGCCAGCCTCTGAGTTCACCAAGGGCGCTGTGTCAGAGCCAGCTCTAAGGCCGCTGGGACAGGCACGGTCACAGGAGGTGTTTGGGGCCTCCTGAGAGAGGATGGGGAGGGAAGGCTGGGCCGAGCTCTGAGCTGAGGGAGGCCAGTGTTTGCCTTGGCTTCGCCCAGGACCCTAGACCAGAGACAGAAACCAAGGGGCTGAATTGCGATGAGAAGATTCAGCCCTGGCCTGACCCTGCCTTGATTTCCTCCTCTCTGGGCCTCAGTTTCTCCACCTGTAAGGCGGGGCTAATATCCCCACCCTGCTACTTTGCAAAGCAATAAACCTCACAAGACGTGAAGAGCAAAACTCTAAGGTGCTCACCATATGGAAGGGATTGCCATAAAAACCCAGCACCTGCCCCTTTCCAGTGCTGAGGGGAGCAAAGAAGGGGGTCCAGCTGCTACGCTGTCTCCTCTAACCCACCCTTCCAAGAGGGGTGGCTGACAAGCTGGACAGCAGGCAGATGGACAGAGGAAAATGTAAGGCCGGGGCAGCCCACCACCTATATCCCCAAATCCTTGACATTCTTGGGAGGATTCTGACACTACCAGCAGGAGGGGAGGATGGGGGTTCCTTTCTGCCAACATGTAGGGGGTGGAAAGAGCAAAGGGCTTGTAGTCTGAGGACCTCGGGCTCCAGTTCCAGCAGCGGCTCTTACTAGCTGCCCGACCTCACACGAGTCGCCTCACCTTCTGAGTCTCAGTTCTCTGCAGGAATCACATCAGCTTCCTGCGGTTCCAGTGGAATGCCACGCACCTCTTCCCTGGGGCCGCCCTCCTGAAGCAGCCTGTTACCCCTTCGGGCCTGTGGATTTCACTCTCATGCCTGGGCTGGGTCTTTGGGGGTCGGGAGTCAGGCTCTGTCAGGGTTGGGAACTGAGTCCCGGTCCAGACAAGATGCTTTCCCCTCTTTTTTTTTTTTTTTCCCCCCCTTTTTATATGAAGTCTTTGCCAAGCTGAAGTTCTTTATTTTGAATCAGCTTTTGGTCAACTGGATTTCACCGCTAGGTAGTTTCTTTCAAGCATCCATAAAACGGGGGCGCTAATAGTACCTCCCTGCAACAGCTGTCGTGGAGTTAATGCCTGCAAAGTGCTGAGACCAGAGCCCGGCCGCTAGCCAGGGCAGCTGGCACCGGTGCTGCCCTGGCTCTGGGGAAAGCCTTTCCGTTACAGTCTCTTTTAGGAAAGGGGTGACTCTGCAAAGGGGTGACTCCAACAGCAACACTGTTGCAGGTTGGGTTCCCTGGGCAGCAGCCTCGGAGA
>JAQZBX010009954.1:0-45143 GCA_029593785.1 Cabassous unicinctus
TGAAAATCAAGTTCAGGATTCAATTGTTTAATGTATTTTAGAGTCAGATTGTAGTCAGTGGGTTTTGGAAGTTGCCTGGAAGTGGCACAGGCAGTTCTGGGCCTGGGAAAGGGGCTTTATCAGTAGGCTTGGAGTTTAGGTGGACTGAAGGCTGAGATTTTGAGTAAAGGAGGCAAACACATAGTCTCCATGGTGTCCTGTGAGGGAAGAACTGAAAAGTCACTCATCTCAGTGATCCAACACTGGCAAATATTTTTGATATTAAATGAAATTGAAAACACAAAAAGGAGGTCCAGTTCCTACAAAATTTGAATTAGCAGAAACTCCTGGCTTTGCCCCATGAAATCTGTCCCTGAAAACCCTGCCAGAGAAAACATAGTTTCCAGGAACAAGCAAATCCACAATTATGAGCAACATCTGGGAAGAGGCAAGGTTGCTTTGGCCTGGGTATGCATGTGTGCAGGTGTATTCATGTAGTGGAGGAGGAGAGTGGCTGCAGCCTGGAGCACAGTGTGCCTTCTTTACTGTGAGAGAGGAGGCTAAAGAGAAGTGCATTCATGTCTTTGATGGGCTTGCCTCATTCAATGCCTTCTGAAAAGCTTTGCCTGCTTCTTGCTCTAACATCAGAAATCATTGAAAAAGTTCAGATCTTTAATGTGGTATCTATAAGCATGAAGCCAAAACTGCACAAAAGTCCTGCTGGCTGAGGCAATCACAGCAACCCTTCCTTCTCCAAGGCCCCAGGACAAGTGGATTTCAGTCTAATACCAATGGTGCCTGTTCTTAGGCGGTTTGAGAATGAAAACCTGACATGAAAAGTTCTTTGGAGTTCTAATTCCACAGGTGAAAGACCACAGGGTCTTGACTGCTGCAGTTTCTCTGCCCAAAATCTACTCCCTCCCTCTCTTTCTTGAACTCACCTTTTCCGGACACGGTTCATGGTCTTATTCATGAACTAAAAGTAATTCAAGAAAATGAAAATGCTCTTCACAAAGATGCACTTAGTATTAAGTTGAAACTTGAACAGAGAGAAGGTCAGATTGCTGAGCATAATTCTAAAATAAATATTGGCAAAAAGAGATTTCAAAAATATCATTGCATCCGATAGAAGATAATCATATTGAAGAGGTTTCAGTTTTAAGCACAGAGGATCTTGAAGCAATCAAGAATCCAGATTCTATAACAAATAAAGTTGCACTTTTGGAAGTCCAGTGTCATGAAATGAAACCAAACCTTGGTGCCATTGCAGAGTGCATTAGTCAGCCAAAGGGGTGCTAATGTGAAAGACCAAAAATAGGTTGGTCTTTATAAAGGGTATTTATTTGGGGTAGAAGTCCACAGATACCAGGCCATAAAGCATTAAGTTTCTTCTCTAACCACAGTCCATTGCCACGTGTTAGAGCAAGACAGCTGCTGACATTTGGCCAGGGTTCAGGCTTCTGGGGTTCCTCTCTTCCCGGGGCTGTGTTTCTCTCCGGGCTTAGCTCCTGGTTCCTCCACAAGGTCAGCTGTAGACGATCAGGCAAATGGCTTGCTTCTCTTCTCCTGGGGCCTTCTTTCCAACATCAAAACTGCTTCTCAAAAGACTGCTTCTATTCTGTTCTTTGCCTTGCCTTTTATATTCAATTTCCCACCCACCAGGGGGTGGGGCTCAACGCCCTACTGACTGACATGGCCCAGTCAACTCCCTAATCATAATTCAGTCATGCCCAGATTAACAGATCAGATTACAGGCATGATTCAATTATATTTTTGGAATTCATAATTACATCAAATTCCCCAACGGTTACACAAAGTATAAAAAGAAGGAAGAATTATATGTGCAACGGGTGGCAGAATTGGACAAAATTATTTACAAAGAGATAATTTTAGACAGGCATATGAAGATCTTCAGAAACAAAGGCTTAATGAACTTATGGCAGATTTTTATGTAATAACAAATAAATTAAAGGGAAATTACCAAATGCTGACTTTGGGAGGTGATGCTGAACTGGAGCTTGTAGACAGCTGACTTTGGGAGGTGATGCTGAACTGGAGCTTGTAGACAGCTTGGATCCTTTCTCTGAAGGAATAATGTTCAGTGTTCGACCACCTAAGAAAATTTGGAAAAAGATCTTTAACATTTCAGGAGGAGCGAACACTCTTAGTTCATCAGCTTTAGTTTTTGCTCTTCACCACTACAAACGCACACCCCTTTACTTCATGGATGAGATTGATGAAACCATTGATTTTAAAAATGTGTCTATAGTTGCATTTTATATATATGAACAAAAAAATGCGCAGTGCATCATAATTTCTCTTCAAAATAATATGTTTGAGATTTCAGATAGACTTATTGGAATTTACAAGACATATCATGTAACAAAGAGTGTTGCAGTAAACCCAAAAGAAATTGCATCTAAAGGACTTCGCTAAACTTGATTATACTGATGATTTCTCAAATTAAACCAGCATAGTTTTGGTGTATTACTTTCTATTTGTAAAGAAGTGTATAAAAATAATCTTCTAACATATCACAAAACTGGTTTTGATTTTATACTGTCCATTTAAGACATGTGATAAGTCTAATAAAGTATTCTCCATACCTGCTTCTAGGAGATTGTAGACATTTAACAATTTTTTAAGTGGCAGACTATGTCAAAAATAAGATGCTCATTTGCTTAGTCCCAAATTGCTACCAGCAGAGCTAAAAATATGTTGGCTGATACACAATAAAGGTCTAAACTGGATCGTGAAAAAAAAAAAAAACACACCCAAATTTCTACAGGGCCAATGATATCCATAAGGGAACATAGAATGAATTTAGGGGCCAAAATATGAGGCGGCCGAGTAAAACATCTATCTTAAAGAGAAACAACTATAAAGGGAAAGACTTGGGAAGCAAATGTATAAGAATGGATGGATTAAAATTTCCAAATACTAACATATAATGATAATTATAACATAGCAAAGAAGTAAACATGGTAAATATGAAAAAACCTGAAAAGAACAATGTTGAAATATTATATAATAAAAATATAAAATTATTATAATTAATAGCTGTTGTGATTTATTTCTTATAGATCACTGAGGTTAATAATGAATTGATTTTTATATTTTGTTTATTGGGCTTTTTCATGTCTGTATGTATATGTCCTTGCATCTGTTTTCATCTCTATATGTATCTTTCTCTTCTTATCTCTAGCTTTTTACATCTGCTTCCATCTGAGTAAAAATTAACAACAGCAGCTGTGGAAAAACAATTAGAAAAATTTAAAATTTGAGTCTCTTTTCTCTTTTTATTTATGGATTAATCTGTTTTCAAGGGTTGAGGAAAAGCTTCCCTCAGTGATGTTGCGGATACAAATCAGTATCTTTAATCAACCCACCTATTTTTTCTTATTTCATCCTGTATAATTTTCATTATGTCTTTCAAATTGTAACCAAATTATCCATGCAATATAATTTATAGTATTCATTGTGAAAAATAGCAATAGTCTTTCTTTAGCCTCATACTCCATTCTTCCTTCCATAGAATTATCTGCTTCTAAATGCATTGCCTGGTACTTTTGGGAACTTATTTCTGTTATAAACACATGCATTTCTTTTTCTCAATCCCTCATCCTACCACTTATGGGAAACCTTATCATCTACCCTTATTCTCCCCAATTTATTTTTTTCAGGTTACTATTCTGAGACAAAGCAAATTTGACATTTTATTGTATTCTTGAACTGGTCTCTACCTTTCATAGATTCTTTATTCAGATGTGTGGTAAGCCCTGGTTTTCTTTTCATGTTCAAGAGTGAGAACTTAGAAGTGACTGGATACTTTGAATGTGTGAGTTTTCAGTGAAGCCCTCATTCTGGTGTGCTTTAAGATTGTCCTTAAGGATCCCCTAATATCAGTGTAATTAGGCATTCAATCACATTGGTCACAATGGGAAATCTTTTAAAATGCTTGTCCCTTGTTATCTACAATATCACCAGCTTCAGATTTAAGTAGTAATCCATTTTAGGAATGATGGCCTTGTTATTTAAGTCTTCATAATTTTAAACCTATTAACAGAAGAGTATGAAAATCATGGGAATTCCTTTTTAACAAGATATAGGAACTTAAAAGAATGAATAAGTCAAAGGAAAATTTCATATACTAAAAGGGTCTTGAGAAAGTAAGATATTTAAGATCATGCTTTGAGGATAGGTGGACCTGCGTTCTAGTCCTGCTACTTGTATATACCACCTGAAAAATCTTTTGACTATGTATTCAACTATTGCATATCTGATAGAGCTTTATATGGGGAGCTAATAGATAAATGGCATGCTTCAAAAGAAACTAACAGTCTACCTGTCATATGAAAAAACCTCAGTAAACAAATATAAACTCACATTACATGCACATTTTTCTATTCTACAAGGCCATGATTACCCTTCAACCCATAAAATTAATTTTCATTAAGTCAGAATTTTATTAAAATTGATAGCAGGCTTGGGAACAGGTAGAGCTCAGTGGTTCAGTGCCTGCTTGCCATGCATGAGGTCCCAGGTACAACTCCCAGTAACCTCAGAAAAAATTGATAGCAGGAAAATTGACTGGAATAAGTTTGTGTGGGGTGGTGTTTTTACTTAGTGTTCTCCAGCCCAGTGAACAAAGCACCTGATAGAAACAAGCTAAAAAGCATCCCAGAGTCACTGAATATATTAAAAAAACAAAACTCATTCTTTCAAAGCATAGTTTAATATGAGAGCACAATTATTTGGGAACCTTAAAAGAAATGACAAATCAGAGCATCCAAGTGCAGAACAGGAAGACCTGCAATGTCATTATTGCATATATAGCAAAATTCACATTTTTAGAAAAAAATGGAAGACATTTTGAAAATATAAATAAATTTTCTAACTTATTAAAATACTTGAGACTAGAAGTGTGTTTTCTGATAATGAAAATATCATTTCTGAATGAAAATTACAGGAAGAATTATAGTTAAGTAGAAAACTGTCACTGTAGTTTAGTGGTTGTTAAACATGAATGCACATTGGAATCAGCTGAAGAGCCTGAAAAAATATATCAAATATTGGGATCCTTATTTGAAAATGCTGTGATAATGGGAAGAATTATTTTTAAAATGATAATTTTTAAAAAAGTTTTCCTAGGATATTAAGCTTGGATAATCAGTGAAAACAAGCAAGAAAATTTTAAATAAGTGGAAATTCCATTCTTATATAAAGAGAAAACTGGAGTGCTGATGCATAAATTAGTGGTAAAAACTGAACAAAGATAAGTGTGGAAGAAGACGCAGGAGGATGCAAATCACAAAATGAATTGCAAGTGTACTTTTCCAGGAATAGGATGTCATCCTAATTTGCACATCCACAGTTACTTCCTTAAAAGAGTGGCAATAAGTTGCATACCCTGGAGGTGAAGATTCTTTGGCATTTACCCCTGGAAAGAAAAACAAACAGAATACTCATTAAAGGATGGAGAAAGAACGGTTACATACATCAACATGAAAGAATCTTACAAATCTAAACTTGCACAATATAAACAAGTCCTAGAGAGACATAAAGCATGAAGTCATTAACGGGTAAAATATGTATGATACTTAAAGAATCACCTACCTCTCTGAAGACTGAGCTTGCCTCTGCTTCTACCCCCACCTCAGGGATCCTTCCCCATAACTCTTTGGCAGTACATCCAGCCTTAGCTTCTATAACCTTAAACACTGCACACCCAGAGCACATCTTGTTTTGAGAAAAGAGCATGTAGCAAATGTTTTCCCTCTGGCACTTATCCACATTTTCACTTGGCCCTATAAAATTTAAAGAGCCTTTGCCCAAGATGAAGATATACTTGAGCAAACTTCTTGCCACATTGCTTTCTGTCATGAGTTAGCTGTGCTCTCTGTAAGTTCCCTTAATAAATTCTTAAGGATTGATCACCATGGCAATTAGTGACTTTCATGAGAATCTCAACAGGCCCCATTTTGGGGCAGTTTGGAGGCAGTCTTGCTGGGCTTCCCCTTATTTCTTTTTTTTGGCATGAGTCCTGCTTCTGGTTCAATGGAGATCAACAAGTAGAAGATATACCAAAAAATTCAAAATTGTTTGGGAGATTTTAACATGTGAAGAATCTTTAATAAGGAGCAAATCATTGATATTCACAAAAGTAAGGGAATTAATTATGTCTGAGTGTGAGGGAAGGGGATATGAATGTGGTGTATGCAGAATGCAGAATAGATATTTTTCTATTTCTTATGAGTTGGTGAATGGTCTATGCTTTGGTTTATAATTATTCCATATAGATTAGATATAAATTTTATATATTTCCTTGAAATGTGACTAATGCAAGTGAAAAATGAAATTTTAGTTTATTTTAACTGAAATTGAAGTCATCAAAATATAGTAACTAGTGGCTGCCATATTGGAAAGACCAGCTTTAATGTTTCTGATATTTCATTTCTTAAGTGATGAAAAATAACTATCTTGGGCAAAGCAATTCTCCCAAAAGGGTTCATCTAACACAAGACAAATTATTAAAATAGAAAGAGCAAAAGAGCTATGGAAAGAAACTAATCCTAACCCAAATCTACTTTTATTTAGTGTACATAGGAAACAGTAGACTATCAAAAGAGAAGGGGAAAAGGGAAAGAAATGATCCAAGTGTTGCAGAGGAAAGCATGAGCAGATCTCTTTCAAGTTTGCTCCCAACCACTGAATCTCTAGGGTCAGAACTCAGTGTAGGAGGTGGCTAAAATACACAAACAAGGACCAAGGAAGCAAAAGGAGCTGGGAAATATCATGGCAAGTGGAATTTCAATATATTGGTGGTCACTGTTGCAAGGAAAAGAGAATCTATATTACAAAAAAGTGGGATATAAAAGGGTTGAGCTTCATGAATCATTCAGCCTCTTAAAATGCTTTGCTTTTCAAAAAGATAAACAAAATTTAGTCATAAACATTTGGATGCCTATTCAGCTGTGCTCTGGCCAATTGGGTCTGCAATTAAAAATAAAAAAAGTAAAGGGAAAAACTGATATTAAAAGTTCAAAAAGAAAATGGCCTGGATAAAAATGAACTTTTTGGATGCACGTAGTTGTTCCTTGATTGTAAAGAGCAAATGCTGTGCCTTGTCTCCTTGTCTCAATTCCCAAGTGGAGGGGGAGGCACTACAGTTATGACTGGAGTTCACACATCACACAAGGTGGTCAAAGACATGGGCAGCATCTGGGTTCACAAATTGTTTCCAAGGGTGGTTGTTTTGCTCCCAAGCATTTCCCTTGGAATCCTTTAGAAGGTCCCAGATTCCTTGTCTTTAGAGTAAGTCCTGGGACAGTGAGTTCTGCCCAGCACATATTCCACAGCTTCTACACTGACAGGGCATGGATGCCAATCTACTCCATGCAGGGAAAGAGAAATATGCAGAATTCCCTCCAGTGAGCGGTCCCTAAACTCAAGTTCCATGAGTGACAATTTCTTATTTGAGAAATAAGCACTTCCCATTGAGAGTCACAACTAAAGTGTATGCAGGTTTTATTTTTGAAGAAATGAAAATATTCTAAAACTGACTGTGATGATGAATGCATAATGCCGTGATTATACTAAAGCCACTGACTGTACACTTTCAGTGGATTGTATGGTTTATGAATATATCTCAATAAAACTGCTTTAAAGAAAAAGGACCGCCTTTTCTCCCCAATTGTTACACATATAAGGAGTTATCTCAGCTACACTTCTTTGATTTTAGACTACACAAGATATGAGGTCTAAGACAGGGTTTGAATGCACTATCAATGCTACCAACTATGAGAGGACGAGAGCATCCCTGCTCACTGACAAATCTGGATGGCTGGCCTGGGGTCTGCATTTCCAAACACACATTCATTCTATTTCTTTTTTTTTTTTTTTAACGTCTTAAACAATTAAGTTTTCTCTTTTCTTCAGTGGGCTCTGTACCACCTGCCGAGTACAAAGCCAGCCACCCATGGGCATGCCCCAGGCTGTGGCTGGCTATCTGTCCTTCCCCGGGCCCCCTCTCCTTTTCCCTTCTAAAGGGCCCAGATGTGGTTTTTCTTCCAGACATTATCCTGAATGGAAGAGCTATGCTTTGTAGGTGTTCATTCCAGCCAACAATTCAGAGGAGTCTTGGAGGGGGACAGGGAGCCCCTAAGCCTGAGAAAAGCCCAGGGAACCTGAGCATCCAGGAAGACACACCTGGAGTCTTGTCTCAAAGCACATGATGCTGTAACAGGGGCTTCCAAACACACATGAAAAGAAAGGGAAAACATTTTTGTCCAAATCAGACCAGGAGCTCCTAAGACACAATGTTCCAGTCGATGGGGTAGGAAGTGACTTCCCATCCATTTGAATGAATTTCCTTGGGGATTTTCACGTAACTCTAGACACCCAGCCAAAGCCTGTCTCGAGCTCATTTCCCTGTGGTGCACAGCTCTGCTTTCTCAGCCCTGTCTGTGCAGAAGGGAGCTGATCTTCAGGACGAGCCATTGCAATGTGAGTTGAAATAGGGAAGCTGAGAGGTTTCTTCTGGGTGAAATGTCTCTCTTACCATAGGCCTTGAAAAAGAGGGCTGAGAACAGGCTGACAGGTGTCATTGCGCCCAAGCCACTGGTACTCCTTGCCATGTAGGCACTTCCTGCCTGGTGGGGTGGAGTGTGCTTGGACCCCTGGTTCCGATCACAATACACCCTGGCTCCACCTGGCCCAATTCCTCTCTGTCTCTTTCCAGAGAATCTGGGCTGACCACCCTAGGAACACACAGCCCTTGGGCACTGCCACCACCTCGGCCAGAAAACACAGGTTACATTAGAAATAGAAGCAACATAGGGGATGCAGTGTGAATTCTAACATTGGTGCTCCACAGGAAACTTGAAAGTGAGCTGTGCTGGCTTTGAAAATAACGAAAGAGAAACTTGCCTTCAGTGGCCCACAGGATGATTCTTTGAAACAAACACTGAAGGGGACTGAGAAGGCTGTTGAATGCATCTCCTCAGCAGGGAGATCCTGTCTCTTGGCGAAGCTCCAGCAGTGCCTCCTGCTTACTTAGCCTTTACCACCTGTTCTTACGGGGGAGGGGGCATGTTACAGTAGGAAGGAGGTGTCCGGTAGGCCGTACTTCCCTGGGGTGAGCTGGACCTGGAAGACCATTGCCAAGGGGTTCCCGGCAGGATTCGTTCCCAATCCTCCAGGATGCGTGTAATACTATGGCCCTGGATGCTGGGCTCCTGGCGTGGGGTTGCGGGTTTGCCCGGTGTATGACACGCTGAACGCTGGCACCCCGATCAGCAGTGGGGGGTTACTGCGCCTCGTTATGAAGAAGCAAGTCCCGTAGCAGAAGAGCACTCCCATCATTAGGAGGACCCAGAAGTTCCAGAACCTTTGTCTAGAGAAGGCTGCACGCAGCATCTCGAGCTGCAGCAGTGCTTGTAGGAGCGGCATATGTAGTATATGGGGTAGAGTCCTTCAAAAACCGGCAGTGCTTTTGGCCTCTATACTCCAGAAGCAGTAGCACTGGGAGCCTCCCGAGTAGGCCGTTCATGGCTCCTTTGCGTTCTCTTCGGGTACACCGGGCTCTCAGGGTGCTGGGCACATGCCAGTGGCACGTCCCCCACAGGGCGCCTGGGCAAGGTGGGCTGGCACTGAGAGATCCAGGCTCCACCAGGTAGCACAGGGGGCTATAATTTCTAGCTGTTAGGTCAAACAGCCTATTCGTTACTCTGAACATATTTTTTAAATGGGATATGTGTGTACAATCAGTACCCAACAAAGAAATTGCTCTTTGAAATGGGAGTAATCTCCAATATGTATTTCTTGGAAGCAAAATCTTGAGTATTTCAGCGGTCAGAAGAATGATTTCCTAAACAGCAACGTTGACTTTTAATAAAATTAACAGCCAATCACTATCCCCTTGTGTGCTGGTGAACAAAGGATTTCTGTATCAACTTAATTGTAGTTTCTAGTTTGCTTTCCCTAAAGGGTTCAAATTGCCAACACCCATGGTCACATGAGGCAATCCTTTGGAAAGTCCTGACTACATAGCAGCTATTGTTTTGCCCCAATACCTGCACTTATTCATTTCAACATATATTTTCTAAGACAAAAATAACCACATCTTTTAACCCTTTCTCCAAATCTGCTGATCAAGTCCCCAATCCACAGTGACTACAAAACCTGCCTATTCCATGGCTTCCTTTGACACACCACATGACTAGAATATTGATCCAGGTCTAAATCCAGGTACAAATGCCCAATTGTTTTTTGCATACAATGGAAATCCCGCTATGCCTTGGTAATTAAACCATTCTTTCTAGTCTCCCCCACCACAGGGGAGAGTGCAAACACTACCACAAATTATGCAGTTAAGTTTACTACATTTGAGGAAATCACATGCAAAGTGCAATGGATAAGCATCACCCTAGGAAAACTACCTTTATGATAATGGTATCTCCCCTGGCAGGTAAGTATCTCCATGCCTTTTGAATTTCTTTCTCCCTTATCCCTACACTTTTAACAGATAAGATCACATCTTACTTCACAAATGAACTAATTACTTTGGTAAACTACCTCAACTAATCATTATTAAATCTACAAATACTCATATATTCATAACCTTCAGTTACTCCTTTTCTCCTATGAAAATTACAATTAAAATTAAGAATCATCTCATCCCTGGCTGTCGAATTTCTCCAAATAGATCCCTTTCTCTTCCACTTTCTCAGTAAATTTGAATTTTTGAAAATATATTAAATCCCCCTTAATGGCAACTTCTCCAAATATTTTTGTGAAACTTCGAATTTTGTGTATCCCACAGAAAATTATGTTCTTCAACTAATCCATTCCTGTGGATGTGAGGCCTTTTGACAGCATTGATTACATCACTTTTAATTTAGATCACTTTTGCCCTTTTGATCAGACTACGACAATGAAGCTAGATTCAGTTTGGGTCTCTGCCATCTTACTGTGTCTTATATAAACTGAGAACACACAGTGAAAAAAGAGAGATACAGAATAATGGAGTTCGGCCATTTTATCTTTCAATATGAGAAAGTGGACTCCAGGTTCACCTACAGCAGCAGAAAAACAAAGAAGCCCCATCAGGCTAAAGGGCATGAGGTCCAGCAACAGATGCCTGATTGCCTAAAGCTAAGGTTGAGATGAAATAAGAGGATGACTGGCAGACCTGCCATCTTCCCTTGTCATTTTACACGAATACAGTATCTGCTAGCAGCCAAACTTTGGTGAGAAAGCATGTCTTATGATGCCTTGATATGGACATTTTTGCAGCCTCAGAACTGTAAGCTTTTACCACAAATAAATTCCCTCTATAAAAACTAATACATTTTTCATCTATCCTCTCATATCTTAAGCACAGTCTTCCATCCTGAAGTCAAAACAAACTTTGAAACTATGTTCTCCTCCCTCCTGCCCCATTTTTTTTCCTCTTCACAATTGTGACAGTTTGAAGTTCTTTTATGAATCTCAAAAAGATAACCAATCCATTCTGTGGGCAAGAAAACCTTTTGACTGGATTAAATCAGTGAGTCATGACTCAGGTTGAGTCTCGGCCCTCTAGCTGGGTCTGATAAAATTAAGGACAGAGACAGACACACACAGGAAGAGGGAACCCCCATATTATATTTATTCTGCCAAGGGAGAGAGAAGATGCAGAAAAACAGAAGTCCAAGAGGCTCAAGGAGCTGAGGCCCAGGGAGAGATGAGCCTTATATCTGATAACCACAGGTTAACTTGGGAAGAAAGCAGAGCAGCTGAGACTCATAGAGAAGGCTGACATTGTTTGCTCACATTTGAGCTCCAGGAAATGATAGATTCTGGGGAGAAAAGTGTAGACCTTGGCAGAGATTTGTGGACATTTTGTTTCACCAACTTGCAACACACCAGGATCAACAGTAGCTGACTTTGGTGAGAAAGCATCTCTGATGGTGCCTTGGTTTTGACATTTTGAGGCCTTGGAACTGTAAGCTTTTACTCAAAATAAATACTCACTATAAAAGCCAACCTAATATTACTTGTATGTATGAATCAACAGCATTTCAGCAACTTAAAACAACAATCAAACTTGTAGAGCTATCCACATTGTTAGCATTTTCTCACATCCCCTAAATATGTGAATTTCTAAGATAACTTATGATTTCACCATAAAGAAATCCAATGAAGACCACCATTGATCTCCTAAAAATTAACTCCAATGAATGTGCCTTCCTTTTACTTGGAATCAAACTACAATTGGACCATGACTTCTTTGGGGGAACATTGTTTTTCTTAGGATTTTCAGATATCTGAGGCTTTTAAATGTCTTCAAACTACTCTAGTCACTCCTTCCCAATGCATTTGCCAAAAAATTCTAAAGAAATAATAGTGAATCTTCTCAAAACTAAATGCTATATACTACCATGAAAATGTCATATATTAGCTTAAATTTTGTAAGAAACTCTTCTATGCTGTGATCAAAACTTTTGTCTAGATATTATTGCTAAGCTTTAAACTCTGCTTGTGTTACAGACCTTTGAATTGAAATATGTCTCAAACTGAAGCAATTAATTTTTCTCACACAAACAATAATCTTCCTTAAGTCTCCAATAGAATCTAATAGTTCCCTGAATTAAGAGATTAATCTTTAATGCCCCCTCTAAGAACCACACAAACATAAATGAGCATTGATGTTTTCTCTACCTTGAGCACTATTGCCAAATTCATTCCTACTCCAATCTCTACACAAACAATTTTACCACACATTCAATTTCCTACATTCTCATGTTAAATGACAGTTCATCAGAGTCCCTTCTCTGAACTTCAAGCTGTTAGTCTTCCATTCTTCTCTTCATTGCCTTGCATATCACTCTACTTTTCCTTTGAGCCACCCAACTAATTTGTCAATGCATACTTATTTGTTTATAGATTTCTTTGTTGTCTTTCTACCCTACTAATTAATTTCAGAATAATAAAACCCTTTGATGTTAAGATTAAACAAGCATCAATTTGACCATTGCTTATGGATTATAAAACCAGAGAAATTCCATATTCACAATAACTTGACCTTCTCTACAATTCAATTAAACATTACTTTCATATTAATAATTAATTTACCAAAGTAAGGATGTATGTTCCTCCATCATCCAAATAGTTGTAAATGTATCCACGTCTTTATTGGGATTACAGTTACCATACTTAGGAAATCAGGACTTTTTCTTACTGTGGAGAAAGAACCATTTTGATGGTTTTTGATCTCTCTATAAAGTCCATAACTTTATCAATCACATAAAACAAAACACAAACTCTGATTGATTTGGATGCAAACACACATATAAATACCTTCGACACAATTTTTCCTTCTAATTAGTTAAGTCACACAGATGCAATTAAGGAAAAGAGAAATTTTCCTGTAATTCTATAATATTTCCAAAAGTGTCCAAAAGCATCCCACATGCCTTTACTCAGAGAAATTAATTGTTTGTTAATTTTGGGCTACTTTTCAAAAAGTATGATTCTCATGTGCAATCTTGAGTGTTAAAAGAAGCTTATAAAAAATACTCTTATCTCTTCAAGGAAAATTAAACGTATAAAAATACATTATTCATCATGGAATATATTCATATTCAGGTATTTGGGGGCTGCAATCATCTTATACATCCAGGTGGTGTGTTGTAGCCCTTTGCTTCTAGACAACAGTGGTCTTGCAAGAGCTCATTGCCAGGCACCTGTGTAGGCCCAGGTTCTAGGGGGAAGCCAGGCACACCTCCCTAAGTGTAAGGGAACCTGGATCACCTGAATTCTTCCCTTTCTGCTCCTGCTGTATCTCTTGACCACATGCATCAAAGTGCCTTTGGCATCTCCAAAGCTGTCCTCTCTATATTTTAAAGGCCTACTAATTAAGATCTTGAGATCTGTAGTCCCAGATATGTATTACATTTCTGCTGCTGCAAGAACTAAAAGTGTGACTTCAATAGAAGGATTTAGTCTACATCATTTTTGAAAAATGGTTATAATTCTATTAGGAAATTCATAGGATTTTCATGAGGATTAAATGACAGAATATTTGTCCTCTGTAAATTTCCTATGCTATTATTTAATACTGAACTTCAATACTGGCCCTTAGCCACTCCTCCAGGATGACACAACTGGTCTTTCTGGGCAGCTACCAATCCAGAGGCTTAGAGCTCATGCCTGGCAGGAATGTCCTGGGGCTCCAGATGTTCCAGGGCCTAAAATGGTTCACATTCACAGAGCACCCATATAACGTGGGTAAGGGAAAAGTTAATGTGAGCTCAAATCCATTTTTATTGGCTAGGGGAAATGTAGGAGTAAAGTAGAACATGTAAGAGTGGAGGGAGATATAACGACATGAAAAGGTGACAGAGGAAATCAGATGATTCAATCTACTTATCTGTGCTGAGAGAAACCATATGGCTATTAGCTGGGCCTTAGCCCTTGTGGAAGGAGTATTCTAGATCAGGGTTCTAAGATCACACTCACCCTCTCCCAATTTAGGAACATCCAGGTTGGAGTCCTGGCTCTAAGGAGTCAAGTTTAAAGACCTCACTAATCAGAGACAGATACTGGACAACAGAGCATGTTGTCATGGATACAATTTTCCAGTCCTGTAAACAGGCTCCTTGACACTTTTCATAACTTGTACCACTTCTTCAACAAGAAAGGTTCTTATTAACTGAACTCTTTGTTCCTCTAACTCACTCTCCAAGCTGTGCTATAGGCCTGTGAAGTAGAAGTTTAAGGTCTTCTCACACTACAGAGAAAGGGGTGCTAATAAATGGAAGTTGAATGAGGAAAGCCCATTTCCAGTATTCCCCTATACTATATTACTGCTCATTGACAATGATCCAAGTCTCCCAAGAGCTCTGATAGAGATGTACAATGAGATTAATGTTGTTTTCATGTATGCTCACACAATATTAATTCTGAAGCCCATATATTAAGGAGTAATCTTGACTTTCAAATCCCATTATTTAAGAAATACATTTCATAATGCTATCGTTACCCTAGATAGTGATTCCTCTGATGGATCTGAGCAAAGTCAGTTGAAAACCTTCTGGAAAGGGCTCACCATTTTAGATGCCATTAAGAACATTTATGATTCATGGGAAGAGATCAAAATATAAATATTAACAGGTGTTTGGAGGAAGTTGATTCCAACTCTCATATATGACTGTGAGGGGTTCAAGAATTCAGTGGAGGAAGTGACTCCAGATATGGTGTAAATATCAAGAGAAACTGGAATTAGATGTGGAGCCTGAAGGTATGATTGCATTTCTGTAATCTTATGGTAAAACTATAGCAGATAAGAATTAGCTTTTTGTGGGTCATGTTCTTTTATCCATTCTGCCAGTCTCTCCCTTTGAATGGAGAGTGTGGTTGGTTGAATTATCTATTCCAATTTAGACATGTTTTTAATCTTAATCTCTGTCACTGTCTGTGTGAACCCATTACAAATGAGACCTTATGAAGAATTTTGTTAAGGAAAGGCCCACCTGAATGGATGTGGGCCTTAATTCAGATTACTGGAGGCCTTATGGGAAGAATGCCATGGAAGCAAGTAGGAAGTTATCAAGAACACAGAAGATAAAGGAGAAGATATTGTCATGTCAAGTGAGGCAGGGATACAGATAAAGAAAACCCAAGCCGTGGGAAAATATCTATGTACACAGGAAGAAACAAGGTTTCTAGCCTATGAAACTGTGAAACAATAAATTCTCATTGTTTAAGCCAACTCATTGAGTGGTATTTGTCATAGCAGCCTGATTCAGTAAAACAGAGTTTAATACATTTCTATTTAAGGTAATTAAGATAAGATAACAGTAAGTTATACTTCTACCATTTTGTTAATTGTTTTATATACCTTACACAATTTTTGGTCCCTCATTTCCTCCTCACTGTCTTCCTTTTTGTTTAGATGATCTTTAATAATGAGAGCTTTTGAATCTCTTCTCAATTCTATTTGTGTAGATTTTTAGATATTGTCTTTATAGCTCATAGGTATTACATAATATATTGATAAGTGTCTATTTAACAAAAAGATTTAAGAATTATAAACATTTATGCACCTAATAACAAGACCCACAATATATAAAACAAATGTTGACAGAATTGAGAAATAATTCTGTAATAATATTTGGAGATTCCATTATGCAAATTTAAATACTGGATAGAATGTCTAGATAGATGATTGATAAGGAAAGAGAAAACCTGAATAACTGTATAATTCAGCAAGATGTAAGAGAATATATAGAACACTATATCCAACAACACCAGAATATACAGTTTTTTCAAGTGCACCTGAATCATTATTCAGAATAGACCATTGAAACCAGGAGGGACCATCTAGCCAATGACCCAGTTGTGAGGAAAACCTTGTGAGCAAGAGCTCAGCCCAGGATCCCACATAGTTTCAAGCAGCACATTTGGGCTATCTTGGTTGGGAGTTGAGGCACGTTGGTCTGAGTGTTTAATACCAGACCTAGAGGCCAAGAAAACAGTGAAGGGAGCAGGGTCCAATTTTACCTTGACACCATCCTGCATTGCACAGCCTCACATGAGTTCTTCTTGTCTTTGTCTTCTTTCATGGGGGAGGACAGGGTCATCAGGAGCCCATGGTCCCTGAAAACTTGTTTTGTACAGGCCAACTCATTCCTCATGACCAGGCACTCCAGATTTGGCAAAGGATAGCTGCAGGAGGAGTGAGAGAGATAAGTGGATTGTGGCTGGGCTGTGTACCTAGTAATTCTAGGACAGGGAAAAGAGGGTGACTGCTCTCTGGGAAGTTCTTCCAGAGATGTGAAGGAGGAGAGTTAGCCCCTCCCCATTGTTTCTGTCAAGAACCAAGTTCTTCACATTGGTTTGGACACAGTGCCATTATGGACTTTAAGAACTCTCTTTACAGAAAAATACAGTCACAAAATTTAATGTACACTTATGGGGGTGCAACCCATGGAACCCACACAGGTTTTGTGGGAAAGCAGTTTTTTAAACATGTCTACTTTAGAATTCCCTGAGATGATTGTGAACACCACAGATTACCAACTTTCACATCATACTTCTCAAGGATTGAACCCTGACAGTGTAATTGTAAACATGCTTCCTTGTAGGCTTACAAGCCCAGGGCTCACTGCATAACAGCATGCACAACATTGAATCATTCTGGCTCATATCTCTTCTCCAGCTCTGTCAAGGCTCATGATGGGATAAAGAATCTGATGTATAACTATAGAGTAGATGAGGAGGAAGATGATGACAAAGAGGGAAAGTCTCTCAAGCCAGTGTACAGGAGTGAGAAAGAGATGAAGTTTGTGGACTATATGTGATGGTTTCCATGGTCCAAGTCTGGTGCATCTATGACAAGGTGAGGAAGTGTCAGGGCCTTATAAGAAAATCAAGACACATTATAGCTACCTAGTGTCATCACAGTAGCCAAATGGTCATGGGATGGTCCTCTGTGAATTCTGGTAATCCAGAAATATGTGCAACTAATTGTGAGCCTGACTGTGAGAATATGGTAAGTGCTCACCTCTAGCTGTGTGTGGATAAGTGTATTCCATAAATGAGGTGCTATGGATTGGCATGTCTATAAAACAGCCCATTGTCCAACAGGCAGAACCAACACCCACCATCACTCTCAACCTGAGTCCAGTAAAAGCCTGAGTTGGGCATGGCACAAGAGGAAGAATTTGATTTGGTTTGGGTCTCCTGACTAAGGTGGCATGGGTGATGAAAGGCACCTGTTCCATAATAATAAATGTCCCAAGACTGCATTTGAGTTTGAACACCATCAAATTTTAGAATCTTTAGCAAAGACCTATCCCATGTGGAATTGACTTTTTAAATACTTTTCCCCCCCAAGAATCTATGTGACACAGTGGTGGTGTAAGAGGAGAGGAAAGTGGCCTGTTTCATTGTGGCATAGGGTCTCATGCAAATATCATATTTTTTTTAATTTTTCATTTTTAATGAAGATTTAGATTATGTAAATGTTACATCAAAAATATTGGGGATTCCCATAAAACCTACCCCTGCCCCCTCTCTCTCTTTCCCACCTTAACAACATCTTTCATTAGTGTGGTACATTTGTTACAACTGATGAATACATATTCAAACATTGTTCTAACAGAGGGATTATTACCAAGCATCAGCTAGTGATGAATTTGGAAAAAGCCCAAAAGGGGGAAATATTAAATTTGAACTAGTTTTTATGGCTAAGAGACTTCAAAGTGAGTCTGGAGGTTATTCCAGAGGTTATTCTTATAAATGTCTCAGCAGGAACTCATTCACTGCCACAGTAAAGAGTGCCTCAAACTGCTGGGCTCCTGACACATCTAGAAACTATAGGTAGGGCAGACAATCTAAAGAATTCAGCACCCTGTCAATGGGACTTACTTTGGAATAAATGATTCACAATGTAACGGAGCTAGACCTATTTATAATTTCTCTATACATGGCTCTTTTGCCACTTTTATCTAATGGTTTTAAAACTGAGACACAAATACCATTTGGAGGGCATGGGAACCAAGATTTCCTGGATATAATATTATTCAATATAAATGACTACTCCTGTAATCCTACGTACTATACACACTTAAAAATTTGAAAGATGCTTTCTGTGATTCATCTACTTACCAAGGTGATCCATAATATATGCAAAAATTATTAGTCTTCCTCACTAGTTTCAGCAAGTTAAGTCCTAATACAAAAAAGCCTTCATTGCATGTTATGAGTTAATCATCTTTATATACAAAATGATACTAGTCATGTAGCACCATTAATAGAATTGAGATAATAATAACAGATTATTTTCTGTGCCTTATTATTTAGATAATCTCAAAGACTACCCAAAATTTTATAGATCTTATTTCATCAAGGTTAATATTATAACCCCATTTTTTCAAAAACTCTTTGCAGTTTGCAAACATGCAGAATTCATATTTACAAACTAAGAGACATATTGGTTAATTTATGCCCATACAAGAATTTTGATTCACAAAATTACACCAAAATAAACATATAACTTTTGAACTATGGGGTTATACAATATTTAGTTGAAATGAAGAATCTCATAATGTCTTTCCTTTTCCTCAGTTAATGGAGGGGAGTGTTATGGATAATCTCACCATTCTGATAACTGAATTTGTCTTCATTGGATTTTCAGGCATCAGGGAGCAGCAAGTCCTCCACCATGTGCTGTTCTTACTCAACTACCTGGAAGCTCTGGTTAGCAACCGCCTCATTGTTATCCTTACCGCCTTGGACCAGAACCTCCATCATCCCATGTGCTGCTTACTGAGGACCCTATCATTGTTAGATTTTTTCTTTATCTCCATCACAGTTATCAAGGCCATCATTCATTTAACCAAAGTAGTTCCATATCTTTTATGTTGTATGTGACCCAAATCTTTTTTGGTTGTTCTGTTTGTTAGTGGTCTTCCTCACAGTGATATCCCATGATGGATATGAGGACATCTGTTGCCCCCTACATTATCAAGTCATCATGAAAACCACATCCTGTGAGCAGATGGTGGATGCTTCATGGCTTAGTGAGGTTGTTTCTAGGTTCCTGAATATATCTGTGACCATCTCATTACCATTTTATAGGTCATATTTGTCCATCATTTCTTCTATTAGGTTCCCTCATCACTCAAACTCTCCTGCTCTGAGAAGTACCTTGCTGAGATTGGAACCATAATTGTCACTACATCTTGGACTTTTGAATTTGTTTTTTAATATGTTTTATTCCCATAATGTTTTCCTATAACCAAATCTTCTCCATGGGACTGAGTATCCCTTCAGTGGAAAGCAAGTCAAAAGCCTTCTATTCATGCATTCTTTACCTTGAGTTTGTACTGTATCTCTCTTATGGGTCCATTAGCATACCAGTTTACAAGCATGATCCAATTATATTTTTGGAATTCATAATTATATCAAACTGCCCAACTGAAACACCTACCTAAAGCCAAAGTCTTTGTCCCCTTCATTTTGAGATCTGAAGGTAACTCTCTTTTATATTAATGGGTCATCCACCCTCAATCCCAACTTCTATAGCCATAGATTATGTCCACATATGTGATGGCTCACAATCTTCTCTTCTCTTTCTATTTCTTGCAAACCTATCTTCCAGACAGTAGCTCTCTGAGACTGCTCAAATTCCTTAATTCATATCAGTGAAGTCATATACTCTTCATCCCTCAATGCCTGGCTTGCTTCACTCAACGTAATGTCTTCAAGATTCTTCCATGTCTTCCAGTGTATTAGCAATTTATTCATTCTCACAGCTAAGCAATATTCCATTGTATGTACGTACCATATTTTCTGTATCCATTCATCTGTTTATGGGAAACTGGGTTGATTCCAACTTTTGGCAATAGTGAACAATTCTGCTATGAACATTGATGTGCATATATCTGTTCGTGTCTTTGCTTTCAATTCATATACGCAGCAGTGGAATCACAGGATCATATGGAACTTCAATAGTTTTTTGAGGAACCGCCAAAATGTCCTCCACAGTGGCTGGACCATTCTACATTCCCACCAGCAATGGAGGACGGTTCCCATTCCTCCACATACTCTTCAACACTTATAGTGTTGCTGTTTTTTAAATAGCCACCATTCTAATGGGCATAAGATGGTATCTCACTATAGTTTTGATTTGCATTTCCCTAATAGCCAGAATGTCGAGCATTTTTTCATGTGCTTTTTAGCCATTTTAATTTCTTCCTTGGAGAAGTGTCTTTTCAGGACATTTGCACATTTTTTAAATGGGCTGTTTGTCTTTTTATTTTCAAAGTGTAGGCTTTCTTTATATATGCAGGATATTAGGCTCCTATCAGATATATGGTTGCTAAATATTTTCTCCCTTTGAGTGGGCTGCTTTTAACTTCCTTGGTAATGTCCTTTGAGGTGCAAAAGTTTTTAATTTTGAAGAGACCCCATTTATCTATCTTTTTCTTTTGCTGCTCATGCTTTGGGTGTGAAGTTCATGAAACCATTTCCTATTACAAGGTCCTGTAGGTGCTTCCCTACATTATCTTCCAATATATTTATGGTCTTGGCTCTTATATTTAGATCTTTGATCCATCTTGAGTTGATTTTTGTTTGAGGTGTGAGATGATATTCCTCTCTTATTCTTTTGGATATGGATATCCAGTCTCCAAGCACCATTTGTTGAAGAGGCTATTCTCTCTAAACTTAGTGGGCTTGGTGGCCTTGTCGAGGGTTCCCATTTGTCCATATCCTGTCCAACACTTATAATCTACTGTTACTTTAATAGATGACTGTATATGTGAGGATTTATATCAGAACTCTCATTTCAGTTCCATTGGTCAGTATATCCATCCTGTGCCAATACCATGAAGTTTTGACCACTGTAGCTTTGTAGTATGTTTAAAGTCAGGTAGTGTGATACTTCCAACTTCGTTTTTATTTTTCAATATGTTTTTGGTGATTTGGGGCCTCTTGCCCTTCCACATAAATTTTTTTGGTACTTTTTCCAATTCTTTAAAAAATACTGTGTTGATTTTTATAGGGATTGCATTAAATCTTTATATTTGTTTGGGTAGGATACACATCTTAATTATGTTTAGTCTGCCTATCCATGAATAAGGAATATTCTTGCATTTATTTAAGTCTTTGATTTTCTTTAACAGTGTTGTGTGGTTTTCTGTATAAAAATTCTTTACATCTTTAGCTGTATTTATTCCTAGGTATTTCATTTTTTTGTTCCTATTGTAAATTATATTTTTTTCTTGATTTCCTCACCAGAGTGTTCATTATTATAGTAAAGAAATGCTACTGATTTTTGAGCATTGATCTTATAGCCTGCGACTTTACTGAACTCATTTATACGTTCTAGAAGCTTTGTTGTAGATTACTCAGGGCTTTCTATGTATAGGTTCATGTCGTCTTCAAATAGTGAAAATTTTATTTCTTCCTTTACACTTTGGATGCCTTTTATATATATTTTTCTTGCCTCAGGGCAAAAGAAGTACTACTAAGACAATGTTAAGTAGAAGCAGTGGTAGTGGGAATTCTTTTCTTCTTCCGGATCTAAGAGGGAAAGATTTTAGGATTTCACCATTGAAGATGATGATAGCTGTAGGCTTTTCCTATATACCCTTTATCATATTCTGAAAGTTTTCTTCTACTCCTATCTTTGCAGTGTTTTTATCAGGAAACAGTACTGTATTTTTTAAATGCTTTTTCTGCATCTATAGAGATGATCATGTGCTTTTTTTCTTTCAATCTGTTAATGTGGTGTATTACATTGATTTATTTTCTTATGTTGAACCATCCTTGCATACCTGGGATGAAACCCAATTGCATGGAGTATAATTCATTTAATATGTTGTTGAACGTGATTAGCAAATATTTTGTTGAAAATACTAGCATCTAGGTTCATTAGAGAGATTGTTCTGTAATTTTCCTTTCTTTACCATCTTTAATTGGCTTTGGTGTTAGGGTAATGTCGGAATCATAGAATGAGTTAGGCAATATTCCTTCTACTTGTATTTTTTGGAAGAGCTTAAGCAGGATTGGTGTTAGATCTTTCCAGAATGTTTGGTAGAATTCAGCTGTGAAGCCATCTGGTCCTGGGCTCTTCTTGGTTGGGAAGTTTTTGTTGACTGAGTTTGTCTCTTTACTTGTAATTGGATGCTGAGTTCATCAATTTCTTCTTTCATCAATGTAGGCTGCTTGTGAGTGTCTAGGAATTTGTCCATTTCCTCTAAATTATCATTCTTGTTGGCATATAATTTTTCAAAGTATCCTCTTATGATAGTCTTTATTTCTGTGGGATCAGTGATGATATCCCTTTCCTCATTTCTTATTTTGTGTATTTGCATCTGCTCTCTCATTTTCTATGTTAGTCTGCCTAACAGTTTGTCAATTTATTTGATCTTCTCAAAGAACCAGGTTTTGTTTTTGTTTATTTTTCCTAGTGCTTTCTTATTTTCTATTTCATTTAGTTCTGCTGCAATCTTTAATATGTCCTTCTTTCTACTTCCTTTGGTGTTAGTTTGTTGTTGTTTTTCCAATTCCTCCAGGTGTGCAGCTAGGTCTTCAATTTTAGCTATTTCTACTTTTTTGTAGATGCATTTATGGCTATGAATTTCCCTCTCAGTATAACTTTGGCTGCATGTCATAGGTTTTCATAGGTTTTATTTTCATTTTCATCTGTTTCAAGGTAGTTACTGCTGTATTTTAAGATTTCTTCCCTGAGCCACTGTTTGTCTACGAGTGCTTTGCTTTACTTCCATAATTTTGTGCCTATTTTGGTTCTCTAGCCCTTAGTGATTTCTAGTTTCATTCCATTGTGATCAAAGAAATTACTTTGTATAATCTCAATCCCTCTGAATTCATTGAGAATTGTTCTGTGGTATAGAATGTGGTTTGTCTTGGAGTATGATCCATGTGTGCGCAAGAAGAATGTATATCCCACTGTAGTTGGATGTAGCATTCTGTATATGTCTATTAGGTCTGGAACATCTATAGTATTTTTCAGAGTCTTTGTTTCTTTATTGATTCTTTGTTGAGATGTTCTGTCTAATGGTGATAATGGTGTATTAAAATCCCCCCCTGTAGTTGTTAAGGCATCTATGTCTCCATTTAGTTTTTCCAGTGTTTGCCTCATCTATTTTGAGGGGCCCTGATTAGGTGTTTAAATATTTATGATTGTTCTTTCTCCTTGAAAGATTACCCCTTTTACTAATATATACTGTACATCTTTGTCTCTTACAATAGTTTTGCTTTTAAAGTCTATTTTGTCCATATTACTATAGCTAGTCCTGCCCTTTTTTGGTTATTGTTTGCTTGTAACATTGTTTTCCAGCCATTCACTTTTAGCCTCCTTGAATCCCTGGGTCTAAGGTTGGTTTCTTGTAGACAACATATAGATGGGTCATATTTCCTTATCCATTCTGCCAGTCTGTGGCTCTTGACTGGTGAGTTTAATCCATTAATATGCACTTTATTACTCTCAAGGTGTTTTTATACCAGCCATACTTTCTTTAGGTTTATGTATGTCATTTGCTGTTTTCATTTCTCTTTTTTTCTTTTTAGTTGTTCTTATACTCTGCTCCAACTCTCTCTCTCTATCCTGTTTTTTCCTTTCAACCTGCAGAACTTCTTTTAGTATTTCTTGAAGGGCAGATTTCTTATTGGCTTACTCTCTTATTTTCTGTTTATCTGTGACTATTTTGAACTCTTCGTCATTTTTGAATATCAGTTTTGCTGGATAGAGAATTCTTGGCTGGACCTTTTTTTCTTTCAATACCTTGACTATATCATACCCCTGCCTACTTGCCTCCATGGTTTCAGATGAGAAATCAGCACTTAATCTTATTGAGCTTCCCTTGCATTTTATGGTTCTCTTTTCTCTTGCTGCCTTCAGTATTTTCCATTTAACTTGAGCATTGGACATTTTGAGAAGTATATATCTTGGAGTAGGCCTGTTGGAATTTATATTGTTTGGGGAACAGTGTGCTTCCTGGACATGTATATCCATCTCCCTCAATAGTGTTGGGAACTTTTCAGGCAATATTTCCTTCAATACTGCTTCTCTTCCCTTTCCCTTCTCTTCTCCCTCTGGGATCCCTATAATGTGTATATTTGTGCATTTTGTGTTGTCGATTAAATCCCTAAGCCCCTGCTGGACTTTTTCTATCTTTCTACCTATCTGTTCTACTATCAGTTTAATTTCAGATATACTGTCTTACACATCACTAATTCTTTCTTTTGCTTGTTCAAATCTGCTGTCGTGTGATTCCAGTGTCTTTTTCCTTTCTTGGATTATGCCATTCATCATGATCATATCTGTTATCTTTTTATGTATGTTTTCAATTTCTTCAGTATGTTCTGCCAATGTCTTCTTAAAATCCTTAATCTCTTCCTTCGCTTCATTAAGTTGGCCCAATATATTTATTTGTACAGCTTTGATTAGTTGTTTAATATTCTGCATCTTTCCCTTGTTTTTATTTCATTGGACTGGTCCATGTCTTCCTATTTCTTTGTATGGTTTGCAATTTTTTGTTGCCCTCTGGTCATCTTTTTATCTTGATGGGTTTATTCAGTTGATTAGCTTCTCTCTCTGCTGTAGAATTTTATTTATTTGCTGGTTTTGTGTGTGTGTTAAGTTTACTTTTTGACACTTTGATATTCTTGTTCTATTTCTTTTCTGCTTTCTATGTTCAGTTTTATCTTAAGCAATCTATCTTCCTGTCCAACTCTCTCTAGATTGATGCCTTTAAGACTCCTGCTCCATGGGCTCGCGGAACAGTTCACTCAGGCAGGATTCTCTCCCAATCAGCTGTCTTTTGTGAGAGAGAGGGAGCACCCACTTAAACCTACACCATCTTGCGTGCTTCTCTATTGGTTTCATTATTCATTAATTCTATGAATGTTGACACTAGTCCTGATTTCCCTCTTCTCTGCCTGAGTGATGTGATAGCAGTAACTATTAACACAAAGTTCTGATCCCTAGGTTTCTGCATCCTTCAAGTTCACCGATAACTTGTCAAAATAGAGGAATCCCTTAGAGATTCATGTGAGCTGGGCTGAAAGGAGAGGAAACCTCAACAGCATGACTTATATTCCAGGTGACTCTCCAAACACAAAGAAAATCCCCATGGCTTGAGAGGAAGCCCCAGCCCAAGAACCCCACCCGTAGACATCTTACCAGACTGCCATCCCCTTAATGAGTTATCTGTGGATGTTCTTTGCTCCTGGATAAAGTCCACCTCTGGAGGTCCTTAATTCTGAGAGACATGTCCATCCCCCTTCCTATGACTGAATCAGGGGCCTCTGTGTGCTTCAGGTGAGCAAGAAGAAGGTAGGCATGTGACTCCAGTTCCAAGCCAGGCATGGTGAGTTGCACATATGTTACTAACTGCTTGGGGCAGGTAAGGTCTGAAGACTACAAGAAATCCTCTCAGACCTGGTCTAGCCAGGTGCACAGGAAGGAGGAGTTGCTCCTGGGGATGGACAGGTAGGCTTCATAGTAAGGGGAATGGCCTGTCCTTGCAAACAGCCATCCAACCATTGCTCTCCTCGTTCCTGGGCTCCTGTATATGCACCTACCTGTCCAGTGGACTGTGTCTCACAATACCCAAACTATCACTTCCTGTGCTAGCAATGGCAGGATAGGACTCCAATAAGGAGCTAGAAAAGAGCCTCAGTTGTAGGATTTTGTACACCTGTGGTCTGACCACCCCTCCCATTCTTCAGCAAATTCTTTTATTTTATTTATTTATTTATTTTTAAAGATTTATGTATTTATTTATTTATCCCCCCCTTGCTGCTTGTGTTTGCTGTGTCCATCTGCTGTGTGTTTTTTTTGTGTGTGTGTCTGCTTATCTCCCCCTTGCTGTGAGGTCTTGCTACATCAGCCCACTGCGCCACGCAGGCTGGCCTGCCCTCACCAGGAGGCCCCGGGAAGCGAACCCAGGGCCTCCCATATGGTAAACGGGAGCTCTATCAATTGAGCCACACCCGCTTCCCAGCAAATTCTTTTATACTTTGATTCTCCCTGCTTCTGCCTTCCATTGGAACTCCATGAGGTCAGGGACAGGCTGTGTTGCTGATGATAACTGGCAGCTAGCACATGATAGGAGATTCATAAATATCTGGGCCATGATAGAACTGTGTCTGTCACCTGCCTCAGCTATACTGAACCCTTGTGGGCCCTCCATCCATAGCCCATGACATAAGGTGCTGCCACATTCTCTGTGTGTCATGTTTGGGTATCTTGTTTCCACTGCCACTGTGCTCCCAAAAGCCATGTTTGCAAACTATGCCATCCCCTTAACAGTTGAGCTCACAGGACTGAGGCTCAAAGCAGATATACAGCTTGTTGCTCATAGCACCTGCTGATATAGAACTGTGGCCAGTGGGGTGGTGGAAGAGGAGCTGGGATGGGGCTGTGTTGGGTAGCGGTTCTCTCATGGCTGGCTATGAGCCCCCAGTCTTCCCTCTGCATTCAGCTACTCTGCACCCCAGGCATATCCCCCCAGCACTGCCCTGCAGTGGACACATAAGATGTGGGATACCCAGGGCTATGCCCAGCCCTTCCTTGTCTCAATCCCACATTCCTCATCTTGCTCTGGGTTAAGAGGCACCCTTTCTCCTCATCCAGAGTCCATCACTTTCGTGGAAGCTGCAGGAATTCACCACACCCATCCCAATGAAGGAAGAGACATTGACAGTGTCACATCTAACTTTCTAGGTGTACCACCTCCTGATGATATCTTGCATTACTGTATGATGGCCTGAATGAAATGAACATCTGAGGAGGGCAGAATTTCTATCTGCATTGGTTTCCTGATTTCACCTCAGGGTTGACAAAATTGTCAGCATATATTAGCTACTCCTTTTATGCTTCAGGAAAGTAGGAGCCCTGAGAAGTCCATTCCCACACCTCTGAGTGGGACTGGGGTCCCTTTCCAACCCTCAATGATCCCAGCTCTGGTTATATCAAGGAATGGGTTGTCTTAAATATCATCTCAAACATGCTGTATGGATGAAAAAAGAGGTTTGCCAAAAGTAAGTGTCAGTGATGTGTGATGCTGAGCTTCTTAATAAGGCAGAGGAGAATGCCAAACATGGACATCACTTTTGTCCACCCTTTCTGCAGAGCCAGACATCATGGATGCACATTTGATGGCTTCTCCCATTTAGTCCTAACATTTACTCCGCAGGTTGGACCCTTAACCCATCACTTTTCAGAGGAGCTAATTGAAGCTCTAAATTGATATTAACCAGACAGGCAAGTGAGTAGCAGAGTCATTACTGGGCCATGGGAGGAGAAGGATATCACCCTCTGAACAGCAATTCCAAGACTTTTTGTATGTTGAAGGCTCTGTAGGTGCCCAGAATGATGATGATATAAGACAAGTCCAGGAAGGCAGGCACTTAGTTGTCCCCCAGCATCTCTTGCCTGCCTAACTTGATGGACAATACTGTACAGGACGAATACCTCCTCAGGACCAACTCATACTCACACTGGTATGGGGCAAAGGAGGGACATACAGTCAGAAGGTGAAGACTGCCCTGCCAGGTGGTCCTAAGCTCCTCCCAAGACCTATCAGTCCCCAGAGATCCATCACTCATGGCTGGATCTGCATCCAGGCTCAGCCATGTCCTGAGTCTTCAGGCTAGTTGGGCTCATCTGTACAATGGAGAGAAGAGCCTCAACAGTGCTAATGGGAGGTTAATAGGAAGAATTCACACAGAAGACCAGCCTCGCAACTGACATTCAAAAGTGCCAGGAGGTTCTGGATACCTGCCAGAATGCCACATTCCAGAGGGTGCAGTTGTCCTGAACTGCAGGTAAGCACGGGAACAGGGTATATCCAGCCCTGCAGATTTCAGATTTTTAAGCCATTTGGTCAAATGCAGAATCCAAAACATGAACAGAGAGGAATCTTCACATTATTTGCACTCCAGGCACCCAGAACAGGTTTGGAACTCTGTGTTTGTTGCACAATCTCCCTATTTTGTAACAGCAGAGACTTAAGACCAAGCAAGGAGTTCAAGAAGAGGATGTGGAATATGACCTGAGAAGTCACAACTTCTCAAGTCAAACTCTCAATACTTCTCTTAGGCCATGAGCATGGAGAGAGTTAGCCCATCCCCACCTTAGGTGAGGGTTTAAACCCTCAGCAGCCATTACCCTCTTGCTGAGACTCTTGGCCCTGCCCTAGGTGTGGCCCTTAACTCCTAATCTGAGAACATGGACCAGAGCAAGCTGAGATAGGATGCTCTACCTGGATGGAGGTGGACCAACTCTGATTGTTAGCACAACTTGCCAAAGAAATGGCCAATGAGTTGGGGGACACCAAAAACCGGAGTTTAAGTACCAAGCTATGTTGATCTACCAATGATACTGACCCATCACTCCCAGGGACCTCCTGACAACCTGAAACTTTTTCCTGCCACTTTAGCATTTAAAGAGGAGAATAAAACACTGTTCAAGTCATGGAGAGACAGCCAGTGCCTCCTTTTTGGCCCATCACTCTTTCTCTCCACCTCCTGTTCATGATATGATGTTCTTCATTCATGACTGGATCCTGATTGTCAGATAGGCAGGCCACCATGGGGCCAGGGTTGGTAGGGATAAGTGTTAGTGACAGCTGAGGAGGATCACCTGTTCCTGAATGGGTCCAGGGAGGGGCTGGCTGTAAACCAAACAAAACACCAAAACAGTCACAATGAGGGCAACCTCCAGGCTAGTGAGGATGTAGAAGAGGGTATAGGTGTGTGTTGGGGATAGTGCCTAAAAGGAGTTTGGCTTCTCCTCCTGGAGTCCTCACAAAGCTCAGGACACTTTCAGAAGCCTGGCTGAGTTGTCCTTACCTCTACCATACCCTCTGGACTCTGCCCATTCTTGGGCCTTGGACCCATCCCTATTTATCTCTGGGCCTCAGTTTCCAGATTTATAATGAGGAGTTGGACACATAGCTTAATAAATGCCTGAGAGGGGACAGGCTGCCAGTTCTTTATGTATAGATGAAGTGTGGGCCCATGGCATGTAGCACTCTTACCACCTTAGACTGTGGATGGGGACCTGAACAGTCCATTGCCTGGCAATCTACCAACATCTTCAGCGCAGGTCACTCTGTGCCAACCCCAGCACAGAGCACATGTCTTTAACAAGTTACCCACTGTAGCAGTTTGGCAGTTTGATATAGTTATGAATTCCAAAAATAGATATTGGATTAAGCTTGTTAAACTTGTCTGTTAATCTGGACATGATTAAGTTACTATTAGGGTGTTGACTGGGCCACATCAGTAGGGCATTGAACCCCATCCCATGGTGGGTAGAGAATCAAATATAAAATACATGGCAAAGGACAGAGTTGGAGTAGTTTTGATGTTGGAGTTTTGATGCTGAGTGTTAATGCTGGAGCCCAGGGGATAAGGAAATACATGACCTTGGTCTTGAGGAAGGAGAGAAGGCTCTGGGAAAAGAGATGAGATGTTTACCTGATGGGTTCACAGCTGGCCTTGTGGAGAGAGGCAAATCCTAAAGAGCCTCATAGTCTACAGCTGACCTTGTGGAGGAAACAGAGGAGCTGAACCTGGAGAGAAATGGAGCCCCAGGAAGAGAGGAACCCAAGAAGCCTGAACCCTGGCAAATGTTGGCAGCTGTCTTGCTCTAGTATGTGGCAAGAGACTTTGGTGAGGGAAGATACTAATGCTTTATGGCCTGTTAACTGTAAGATTCTATCCCAAATAAATACCCATTATAATATCCAACCAAATTCTGGTATTTTGCATCAGCACACCTTTTGCTGACTAATAAACCTAACATTAACATGCAGGATTCAGACCAAGAGTAGGTGCTATGACCATTTTGGGCTGGGAAAATTTTCAGCCCTCTCCAGTTAAACCCCTTCTGCCCTGCTTGGGACCCACCCAGTTGGCATGACAGGTCTTTTCATAGGTCTCTCCCAGGCTTATCCCACATCACTTTGGAAGTCCTGGTAAAGATAGCTGGCAGGTGTGAGGGGCTGGCACCAGGGCATGCATGACCTTACTGACATCTCTTACTGCCCTTCTTGCAGGAATGGTCTACCATGATTCTTCCCATCCCTGTTTTGTACCCGAAATCAACTGGGGCTTAGGGTCACCCCAAAATCAGGCAAGGAAGTCCCAACTAGCCCTTGGCCTGGTGGACATGAACTGCTTGGAGGCACAGGGGACACTGAAATATCTTGCTTCCTCCCTAGTTGCCATAGTTATCAGATGGCACACAGAAAGTTTTGCTAGGCAAATGGTTTTGGTAAGGGTGGATCTGGAACCTGGCAACACCTCCTGAATCAGGGCATAAGAGAAGTCTATGCAGCCCCCTCCTCTTCCTTTTCTACCCCTGTCCTCTTCTTCCTGACAGGATTCCAGAGCAGAGATCTAGTGGGTCAAGATGTTCTCACTGGTGAAGAGTGAGCTGGAGTGATCAGAAGCATTGGTCAAACCATGAGGCTGAGTGTGTCGGGCCAGTCGCTGTTGTTCAGGTCTTCCTGTGCACTCAATGATTTTTTTTTTTGTAATAGAGTTTAGTTTAATGAAAGAAATATCATAAATCCTTTTTTGTGCACATAAATTTATGCACAGATTACAATTATAAAGATTCATCATTAATTCATCCATTCAGTCAACAAAGATTAGCTATAAAATGGCTAAGACTATGCCATCCTATTTTTGTAAAAACTTTTTATTTTGAAATATGTTCAAACTTGTGAGGTAGTTAGAAAAAGAACACAAAACACATACAGAGAACTCCAACTTAACATATTCCCCCAACTAATCAAATCTACCAAGTTTACCATTTTGCCACATATTCCATATCATTTTATCTATCCATCTATCAATCCAGATATTTTTTGTCTGTTTGCTTGCTTATCTATCAATGAGTTTGTGAACACTTCAGTATAGTTCTATAAATCATGCTCTTTGAACACTTACAAGTGCCATATATATTTCCTAAGAACAAGGATATTCATTTAAGAAATCACCCTAAGAGTAGCTATCATGTTCAAGAAATTTAACATTATGTAAATATTGTAGTGAATATTCACTTTTTCCCCTAGCTTCAATAATAACTTTTTAAAAAGTATATATTTAAAAGATGATTAGATTACAAAAATGTTACACAAAAATTACAGGGATTTCCATGTTCCCCACCTCCCATACCTCCCATACGTCCCATAACATCCCACATAAACATCTTTCGTTAGAGTGGCACATCACCTGCAATGGACATATACATCCTGGGGCTTTGCCATTAAGCATGGGCCATAGTTCACATTATAGACCACACTTTCCCCCACACAGTTATGCATGTTATATGCTAATGTAAAATGACCTATATCTGTCATTGTAATGTCACTCAGGATAAATCCCAAGTCCTGAAAAAGAACCTGTATTACAACTGTTTTTCCCTTCCCTGCCCCAAAAGTGTCCAGTGGCCACTGGCTCACCCTCACCGTTGTAATTCCTTCCATTGCTTGAGTTACATTATGTCTACAAAAGAATACCATTAAGTCCACTCTAGTCCATAGCTCTTCCTCCAATCCTGAAGAGTTTGAGATGGTGATGTCCACTCCTCCTCCAAGTGAGAGGGGATTATATACCATGGATACAATGGATGGTACTATCCTGCCAGCAGCTGCAGGCTCTCTCCATTCCCTGGGATGACTGTTGTCCATCATCATTTCCTTACCAGGTGACTTGGGTGAATCCACTGAGCTGTAGAGTAGGAATTGCAGCTCCACCGAGATCCTAGGCACAGCTGGCACATGGGAAGGCCAGAGGCTCAGGTCTCTGGAAGTACACTACAAAACCCAGCATCCCATATAGGTTTGAATGGAAGGGACTGATGGACCATGTGCAGGGAGGACTTACTTGAGTCCTACTCTGTCACTCTCAGCAGCACAGATTCCACAGTAGACCCAATGATAAGGCATCAATCTCTGGAGCTATCCCCCCTTATATAAGACCTGGGTGTCTCCAGAGCCCTCAGGAGCCCGTCTGTGTGGGATGATATCCACTTTGGTGTTCTATGACATCCTACTGAAGTGTGTGTAAGCGTTACCTCTGGGATGACCTCTGGACTCTCTTTGAAGTCTCTTAGCACCATGAACTCATTTGTCTTTACCTTTTCTCCCTTTTATTCAAGGTCTTTTTTCAGTCGTATTGCCAGTTGGCACTTGGTACTAATCCTTCATTGCGAGGGAGGCTCATTCCCTGGAGTCATGTCCCATGCTGGGGGGAAGGTAATGCATTCATATGCTGAGTTTGACTTAGAGAGAGGCCACATTTGAGCAACAAGGAGGCTTTCAAGTGGCAACCCTTAGGCACCCCATAACAGGAAGCTAAGTTTCAATTACAAAAGCAAAGTCTCGTAAGGATAATCATCAATAACAAGAACCCATCAGTGGACTCTACTCCTTTGCCAGACAGTGCCCCTGTGCTCAGGGGACTGTTGCTGCACCCTTGGAGAATGTGGCAGAACTCTCCAGGCTGGGAATTCATATTCCCTCATTTATTGAGTGATTGTCTACCCACTGTGACCATGCCCCACACCTTGATCATTTGAACAATTTTATATATATTTCATGTATATTCAGGTGAAGTTCCTCCCATGAAACCCCCATCCAGGACACCCCCTATCAATTATCCTCTACTGTCCCCTCTGTAACCTTTCTGTGATCCAAACCTTCCGTGAAGATGAAGCCCATATAATAGCCAAATACAATTAATAGGAAAATGAAATAATAAAGATAAGTTTAAATATAATCAATAAAATACATGGAAACTTAAAAAAAATCACTAGAAATAAAATAAAATTAAAGGATTGTGATATTCAAAAATGGGAAATAACAAAAAAAAAATTTTTTAACATTTTTTGATTTCTCACTGCATTATTGGGTGTCCAGTGTGTACTGCGGCACCTGCCCCCTCTAACTCCCCAGTGTCTCCCGAATTATCATTTAATTTTCAAAGAAGATTTTGGTCATAGCAAAGTCACACACAGAATACTAGAGACACTCATTTACCCCACCTCTTTCCCCTTTCCTCACCGCATATTATAACCTTTTTTATGTGGATGGTAGCATTGTTATAACTGTTATATAGATAGTGAAGCTTAGCTACTAAACGTTGTCAATGGTTTACAGTATAATTTAAAATTCAGACAGTACAGTTTAATATTTTTTTATGATATTTACCATGTCCATTCATCATCAGTGTAAGATAATGAAAAATATTTCCCCTGACCACTAAATACTCCCTGTTTGATCTTTTCTGTTCCTTCTTCCCCATTCCCCTGGGGCACATGACACTCCCCTGTTTTGACTCATTGGATGACAAGATTCATAATTACATGGAACATGAACTCTGATTGTCCTCCCCTGTTAGGATACACCCTTGCTTCTAAGAGACAGCCACCTGTCTGATTCTTGGTGAATTGGTACTCCCAATGATGGGGATCCATCTACTTCACACTCACCATGTTGGTCTCCACTCCCTGACACAACACATTATGACAGGATGAACACTCACACACTCCCCAGAAGCCTACTCCAGATGCAGCCCTTCCTGAATGCCCCCGCAACCTGCACCCTAAACCAGTGACACTACCTTGTCATATTGTCAAAAGGGCATTCCCACTCCTGCACTTTCATCATGATACCCACAAATCCCATGTTCTCCTAATCCCCCTCCAATCTCTCCCCCCAGTATCCTGGGTAATCTAACCCACCCTTCCTAATCTACCCACCTGTCAATCCTGCACCACCAACTCATTAATATCACTACCCACCTTTCCTGTCCTTCAATATGCAACTATACTCTATCACTTTACCGTAGATTATGTCCATATGCATGATGGCTCACAACCTTCTCTTCTCCTTCTCTCCCTTGTTAATCTATCATTCAGACAATGGTTCTCAGAGACTACTCACTTTACTCAATTCAAATCAGTGAGGTCATATACTGTTCATCCTTCAAGGCCTGGCTTGCTTCACTCAAAATAAGGTCTTCAAGATTCATCCATGTTATTCCGTGTTTTAGGACTTTATTCCTTCTTACAGCTGAGCAATATTCCATTGTATGTATGTACTACATTTTGTTTATCCATTCATCTGTTGATGGGCACCCAGCTGATTCCAATTTTTGGCAATTGTGAGCAATGTGGCTATGAACATTGGTGTCCATATATCTGTTCATTTATTTGCTTTCAATTCTTCTGTATATATACCCAACAGTGGAATTGCTGGATCATACAGAAGATCTATTGTTACTTTTCTGATGAAACACCAAACTGTCCTCCACAGTGGTTGGACCATTCCACAATCCCACCAACAATGGATGAAGGTTCCTATTCCTCCACCTCCTCTCCAATAACTATAATCTGCTGTTTTTTTAATACCTGCCATTCTGATGGGTGTAAAATGGTATCTCATTGTAGTTTTGATTTGCATTTCCAAATAGCTAGCCATGTTGAGCATTTTTTCAAGTGCTTATTGGCAATATGTATTTCTTCCTTGGAGAAATGTTTTTTCAGGTCACTAGCCCATCTTTTAGATGGGTTGTTTGTCTTTTTATTTTCTAGGTGTAGGATTTCTTTATAAATGCAGGATATTAGGTTCCTATCAGATACATGGTTGCCAAATATTTTCTCCCATTGTGTAGGCTGCATTTTATTTTCTTAATAAAGTCCTTTGAGGTGCAGAGGTTTTTAATTTTGAGGAGATCCCATTTATCTATTTTTTCTCTTGCTGCTTGTGCTTTGGGTGTGAAGTTCACGAAACCATTTCCTATTACAATGTCCTGTAGATGCTTCTCTACATTATCTTCCAAGGTCTTTATGTTTTTGCCTCTTATAGGAAGATCTTTGATTCATCTTGAATTGATTTTTGTATAAGGTGTGAGATGGTATTCTTCTCTCATTCTTTTGGATATGGATATCCAGTTCTCCAAGCATCAATTTTTAAACAGGCCATTCTCTCCCAACTGAGAGGGGTTGTTGGCCTTATCAAATACCAGATGACTGTATATGCGAGGATTTATATCAGAACTCTCAGTTCAGTTCCATTGGTCAGTATGTCTATCCTTGTGCCATTACCGTGCAGTTTTGAGCCCTGTAGCTATGTAGTATGTTTTAAAGTCAGAAAATGTGCTACCTACAACTTCATTTTTCTTTTTCAACATGTCTTTGGCAATTCAGGGCCTTTTACCTTTCTAAATAAATTTTGTAGTTAATTTTTTCAGTTCCTTCAAAAATATAGTGTTGAATTTTATTGGGATTGCATTAAATCTTGAGATTAGTTTGGGTAAGAAAGACATCTTGATGGAGTTTAGTCTTCCAATCCATGAAAAGGGAATATTCTTCCATTTATTTAAGTATTCTTTGATTTCCTTTAGCAGTGTGGTTTAGTTTTCTGTATATAAGTCCTTTACATCTTTAGTTAAATTTATTCCTAGGTATTTCATTCTTTTAGTTACTATGGTAAATGGTATTTTTTTCTTCATTTCCTCCTCAGATTGCTCGTTACTGGTTTACAGAAATGCTACTGATTTTTGAGCATTGATATTATAGCCTGTGACATTATTGAAATCCTTTTAAGTTCTAGAAAGTTTGTTGTAGACTTCAGGGTTTTCTACGTATAGGATCATGTCGTCCGCAAATAATGAAATTTTTACTTCTTCTTTTCAAATTTGGATGCCCTTTGTATCTTTTCCTTGCCTCCATGCTCGAGCAAATACTTCTAATACAATGTTAAAAAGGAGTGGTGATAGTGGGCATCCTTGTCTTGTTCCCGATCTCAGAGGGAAGGCTTTTAGGATTTCACCTTTGAAGATGATGATGGCTTTGTGTTTTTCATATATACCCTTTATCATATTAAGAAAGTTTCCTTCTATTCCTATCTTTTGCAGTGTTTTTGTCAGGAAAGAGGGCTGTATTTTGTCTAATGCTTTTTCTGCATCTATAGAGGTGATCACGTGAGTTTTTTTCTTTCAATCTGTTCATGTGGTGTATTACAATGTTTGCTTTTCTTATATTGAATCACCCTAGCAAACCCAGGAGGAAACCCACTTGGTCATGGTGTATAATCCTTTTGACATGTTGTTGAATGAGATTAGCAAGTATTTTGTTGAAATTTTGCATCTTGGTTTATTAGGGAAATTGGTCTGTAATTTTCCTTTCCTGTGGTATCTTTGATTGGTTTGGGTATTAGGGTAATGTTGGCATCATAGAATGAGTTAGTCAAGATTCCTCCTACTTCTATTTTTTGGACGAGCTTAAGCAGAATTGGTGTTATCTCTTTCCAGAATGTTTGGTAGAATTCAGCTGTGAAGCCTTCTCGTCCTGGGCTCTTCTTAGTTGGGAGGTTTTTGATGACTGAGTCTATCTCTTTACTTGTAATTCGACTGCTGGGTTCATCAATTTCTTCTTACATCAATGTGGGTTGTTTGTGAGTTTCTAGAAACTTGTCCATTTCTCTAAATTATCATTCTTGTTGGCATATAATGTTTCAAAGTATCCTCTTATGATACTCTTTATTTCTGAGGGGTCATTAGTGAAATCCCCTTGCTCATTCCTTATTTTGTGTATTTGCATCTGGTCTCTCTTTTCCTTTGCTAGTCTGGCTAAGGGTTTGTCAATTTTATTAATCTTCTCGAAGAACCAGATTTTGGTTTTGTTTATTTTTTCTAATGCTTTCTTATTCTCTCTTTCATTTAGTTCTGTTCTAATGTTTATTATTTCCTTCTTTCTACTTCCTTTCTTTTTTCATTTTGTTGTTGTTTTTCCAATTCCTCCAAGTGTGCTGTTAGGGCTTCAATTTTAGCTCTCTCTTCTTTTTTAATATATGTATTTATGCATATGAACTTCCCACTCAGGACAGCTTTTGCTGCATCCCATAGGTTTTGATATGTTGTATTTTCATTTTCATTAGTTTCAAGGTATTTACTGATTTCTTTTGAGATTTCCTCCTTGACCCACTGTTTGTCTAAAGGTGTGTTTTTTAACATCCATATCTTTGTGCCAAATCTGATTCTCTGGCCCTTAATGATTCCCAATTTCATTCCCTTGTGGTCAGAGAAATTACTTTATATAATCTCAATCTTTCTGAATTCATTGAGAGTTGTTCTGTGGCCTAGAATGTGGTTTATCTTGGAGTATGATTCATGTGCACTCGAGAAAAATGTAAATCCTTCTGTATTTGGGAGTAGTGTTCTGTATATGTCTATTAAGTCCATGTCCTCTAATGTATTGTTCATTGTCTTTGTTTCTTTAATGATTCTCTTTCTAGATGTTCTTTCTAATGATGATAATGGTGTATTAATGTCCCCCACTGTTATTGTAGAGACATTTATTTCTTTACTTAGTTTTTCCCGAGTTTGCCTCATGTATTTTGAGGCTCCCCAATTAGATGCATAAATGTTTATGATTGTTCTCTCTTCATGACAGATTACTCCTTTTTCTAAATATACTGTCAATCTTTGTCTCATACAATAGTTTTGCATTTAAAGTTTATTTTTGTCTGTTATTAGAATAGCTACTCCTGCCCTTTTTTTGGCTATTGTTAGCTTGTAAAATGGTTTTCCAGCCATTCACTTTCAGCCTCCTTGAATTCCTGGGTCCAAGGTGGGTTTCTCGTAGACAGCATAGAGATGGATCATATTTCCCTATCCATTCTGACAATCTGTATCTCTTGAGTGGTAAATTTAATCCATTAACATTCAGTATTATTACTCACAACAAATTTCTTACTTCAGCGATATTTTCATTGGGTTTCTGCATGTCATATGTTGTTTTGTTTCTGTTTTTGTCTTTTTAGTTCTTTTTAAACTCTCCTCCAACTGTCTCTCTCTTTTTTTTTCCCTTTCAACTTGTAGAATTTCCTTTATCATTTATTGAAGTGCAGTTTTCTTATTGACATACTATCTTAAATTCTGTTTATCTGTGAATATTTTGAACTCTTTATCATTTTTGAATGCCAGTTTTGCTAGATAGAGAATTCGTGCCTGGAAGTTTTTTCTTTTAGTACTTTGACTATGTCTTACCACTGTCTCTTGCCTCCATATTTTCATATGAGAAATCAGCACATAATCTTATTGTGCTTCCCTTGAATGTGATAGTTCTCTTTTCTCTTGCTGCCTTTAGTACTTTCTTTATGTCTTGAGCATTGGACATTTTGAGAAGTATATGTCTTTGAGTTGGCCTGTTGCGATTTATACTGTTTGGGGTGTGCTGTGCTTCCTGGACCTGCACATCCATCTCTCTCAATAGGGTTGGAAAGTTTTCAGCTATTATTTCTTTCAGCACTCCTTCTGTTGCCTTTCCCTTCTCTTCTCCTTCTGGGATGCCCATAATGCATATGTTTCTGCATTTTGTGTAGTCGGTTAAATCCCTGAGTCCCTGCTGGATTTATTCTATCTTTTTGTCTACCTGTTCTACCATCTGTTTGATTTCAGATGTATTGTCTTCCACATCACTAATTCTTTCTTCTGCTTCTTCAAATCAGCTGTTATGTGATTCCAGCATCTTTTTGATTTCTTGGAGTGTGCCATTGATCACTATCATATCCGTTATCTTTCTATGTATGTTTACAATTTCTTCAGTATGTTCTACCAATGTCTTCTTAATATCCTTAATCTCTTCCTTCACTTCTTTAATTTGGTCCATGATATTTGTTTGGAAAGCTTTGATTAGTTGTTCAATGTTCTGCATCTCTTCCTGGTTTTTAGATTGCTCATTGGACTGCTCCATATCTTCCTGTTTCTCAGTGTGGTTTCTAATTTTTTGTTGCTCTCTCATTATCATTTTATCTTGATTGGTTTATTTGGTTGATTAGCTTTTTTCTCTGCTCTAGAGTTTTATTTAGCTGCTGGTTCTGTGTGTTGAGTTTTCTCTTTGACACTTTTTATTTTTATTTTATTTCCTTGCTTCTTTCTATGTTTCCTTGAAGGCAAAAGATTAGTGCCAGAAAAATCAAAAGTTGTGAGAAAGGAAGAAGGATAATAGTAATATGGATAGAATTTAGAATGGGACTGTATAAGACATAGTGAAATGAATATTTAGCTCATGTAGGCAGTGTAGAGTAATAGGAAAAAACGTGGAGGACCTACAATGGACTCAGAAACCAAATAGAGGACTATATATATAGTGATTTGCAAGGCTAGAATGATGAGGAGGGGGAGAAACAGTAAAGAAATGGCTTAAAGGAAAAAATTAATATTAATAAAAAAGAAGAAAACAAAATAGATAGAATATTAATTGACACCATTAAGTTGTGGGCTAATGAAAAAAATGTGGTATGTAAGATGCACAACAGAAAGCAGAAGGCAGAAAGATGAAGGAAATAAAAGAGATAGCTTGGTATAGAAAATCAATATAGAGAGAGAATTGGAAATCACTGAAGAAGAAGCACAGCAAAGAAGAGACAAGCACATAATTTTAAAACAAATAATTAAAGAAAAAGTAAGGGGGTGGGAAAAAGGAAAGAAAAGCAAGAAACAACAAATAAACAGAAAAACCAAACAACCACACAAGCAAGCAGTCACACAAATCTTAGGAAGAACATTGTTCCTTCTTGGGCCCTTGTGGAAACTCTCAGCCTGCTTGCATTTATCAATAAATTGTCCTGCAAGGTTCTATCTGCAGGTTTTGAGGTAGATTTTAGCTATTAAACTAAATTAAATTGAAAAATTCATTATTTGTTTTTTAAAGTTACTGTCTTCTTTTTTTGGCGAAATAAGGGACCCGAACTATGTCCGCTTCTAGACCACCCCCCTCACTTAGGGGACCCTAACTAGGCTCATGGACACTAATCAAGCACTTCCCACTTCCCGGCCTCACCAGGGAACCTGAAGCTCTGGTGCTAGTCAGTGCAGAATGATTAAATGGCTGACTTCACCCCTTCTGGAGCCAAGCCTGAGTATTACCAAGCTGTTGGGTAGATCGGGCTTTCTCAGTAGATTTTCCTCTCCTCTCAGCCTGGTGCTGCTTCAAGCTGGCTTATCTGCTCCGCAAAGCTATGAGGGGGTCCAGACAGCCAAATCGATGTAAAGGAAACCCCTCTCCAACTTCTGTCAGAAACCTCCCACTCTCAGAGAATGCTCCATCTCACTGGATTGCCAGAGGGGATAGGGCATATGCCTGGGCAGCTAGATAAGTCAACTTCCTCAGCAGATTTGCCACTCCCCTCAGTCTGGTCCTGCTTCAAGCCAGTTATTTTGCTTTCCAAGGCTGCAAGGGGTTCCAGGAAGGAAAATCCACAGAAAGGAAAGCCCTCTCAACCCTCCACCAGAATCCTCCTGTTCTTGGAGATCACTCCCTCTCACAGGGCTGCCTCGGGAGTCACAGCTCAAACCAGCCTCTTTCCCTGAGGGTGGGGCTCAGCCATCTGTTTTAACCTCCACAGGCAGGGTTAAAATTCATGAATCTCTACCAAGCAATCAATGCCATCCAGCTGCCTCCAGATAGATATCCCAAGCTTCTTGCTCCATACACCCACAGAACAGACCCCTGGGCAGGAACCCGTCCCCAAACAGCCACCCTCAGAGAGCTAGTCAGCAAGTGCCCTCCTAATCCAATGCCATCTTGGTGCCCCCACTCAATGATTTTGCCCCTTTTATAGATGAGTATCCTGCCCCAACACCAAGGTCTTGGCCTGGAAGGTGGGACTCAAGGTATCCACTCTCATCTATTTCTGTTACTCTTGCTCATCATCAGAGGTCTTGTTCTTCATCCAGAGCTGGATGAAGCTTAGGGACACATTGCCCACCCCTACCCAAGCACTGATGCCTGAGCATCAGGCAGAGTTAAGGAAGACTTTCTAGTTCTCCTTTTTAGAGTGGCTGGTATAGAGGATGCATGCTTCGTCTTGGGGTAGGAGGAGTTGGCAACCTTTTGCAAGGCCCAGACATGGCTTATGTGTGAAAGTAGTCATTTAGGAGGGCTTAGTAACCAAAGAGGGCTTATTGTTACACTAGGCAGACACTACACCCCTCTGATACCCTGGATACTCTCCTACATGTTGCTTTTTTTCATGTCCAAATGGATGGTGCAGATGCCACAGTCACCCCATGCTGGTCATAGACTGCCAGAAAGGAGTTGTGGATGCAGGCCCCTAAGAAGGTGCACCTGTGGATGGTTAGGATTACAATGTGCACATTAGAGGGAAACCAAGGTGGAGGTACAGCTGGAGGCTGAACTAAGGCTTGAGGTCTTCAAGTATTGCAGGGAGGACAACTCCCGGAACTGTGGTGAGCAGCTAGATCAACAGAAGAAGGAGACCTTGTGTTCAGATCCATGGGGCTTCTAGAAGCTTTATTCTGGAGCCAGGGTTTATTGGCCAATCTTTAGGAGCAGATGGTGGAACTCTGCCACCAAGAATGGAGGTGACAAGGAAGGGATTTTGGTGAAATGGGATGGAAAGTCCACCTTTTCCTAGCCTCAAGACACTCTGGGATAAGGATCATGTTCATCTCTACCCTGCTGGAGCTGGAGGAACCACCCATGTATGTGCTGAGTTGTTGGCTGTATCCCAGACAAGCTGCACTGGGGGTAGTATCTGGGATGGCTGCTCTCCTGGTACTTGACACTGAATTAGGATTCTAGTGGCTGAATTGAAGGTCTGGCTTGCATTGTGGAACTCTCCCAAGACATGGCCAGCCCTCCTCATGTTACCACTGCAGTTTGTGTATCAGACTCCGTGCTAAATGATCAATCAACCATATCCCATGCACTCCAGCTGTCTGAGAGATCACTCAGAATCACCCCATATCCTAAACATGGAAACTGAGATACAGAGAGATGAGGCATCTTGCACCTATTATAAGTTGGACAAGAGTGGGATGGAAATCCCAGCACAGGCTGTCTGACTCCCAGGGTCTATGCTGAACCCTAGTCTTCACTGAGCCCCTAAGCAGCCACACCACTTGTTGATGCAGGTCATGCTCCCCGATCAGTGATTTTTCCTGGCCTTTTCTATCTCCTCTTGAAGGTGTTGTTAAGGGATAGAAGCAGAGGATCCAGCTGCCAAGAAAGTGGTTGCTTCAAAACAGTGCAGCCACTGTAACGGTACCAGAAGTCACACTCCAGACCTCCCTACCAGAGTTGTCCAAGAAATAGTATTATAGTTGCCACAGCTGCTCAGGCCCCCAGTCCCACTAACATCCAGATGGTCCTGGAGAGTTGTATCAAGTATATACTGTCCCATGAGGAATGTTCCCAGGGAAGTAATGTTGTCTTGCATGACAACTTGTGACATTTATGGGTGGGCATGTATGAAGATTCCAAACTTTCAGGTGCCCACCCCAGCCACTGACCAGAAAACTCCTCAGCCTCATAACCCAACTCCCACCTAGACCTCCATTGGAAACATCTGGGACACCTAGCCACCTAGCTATGTGGAGTAAACCACCTAGCTCCATGAAAAGCAATATCACTTCTAGTCACCTCTGAGGTCTAGCTTTTGGAAAATTACAAAGTTTGTGTGGTTTGTGGACCTTCTCTTCCCAAATTCATTAGAGTCAAGTTCTTCAAGGCCATTGCTGTGATTGCCTGCAAACAGTTCTCCAATATACTAGACATTTATGGCATACTGTTTGCAGCCATTGGGCAATTTGATGTAATTATGAATTCCAAAAATTTAATTGGATCATGCTTGTAAACTGATGTGTTAATCAGGGAATGATTAAGTTATGACTAGGGCATTGACTGGGCCATGTCAGTAGGGAGTTGAGCCCTACCCCTTGGTGGGTGGGGGAAGAAAATATAAAAGGCATCACAAAGAAAAGAGCTGCAGCAGTTTTTGAGAAGCAGTTTTGATGTTGGAGTTTTGATGTTTGAAAAGAAGGCCCCAGGAGAAGAGAGTGAGATGTTCACCTGATAGTCTACAGCTGACCTTGTGGAGGAAGCAGAAGAGCTAAGCTGGGAGAGAAATGCAGCCCCAGGAAGAGAGGAACCCAAGAAAACTGAACCCTGGCAAACGTCGGCAGCTGTCTTGCTCCAACACGTGACAATGGACTTTGGTGAGAGAAGAAGCTTAACACTTTATGGCCTGGTATCTGTGGACTTGGACCCCAAATAAATACCCTTTATAAAGACCAACCCATTTTTGGTATTTCATATTAGCACCCCTTTGGTTGACTAACACACTGTTCTATTATCCAGAGTATGTAATGTCTACTGGAGGCTCTCCAGGCCAGGAAGCATGAGAAGGGAAGGGGTGATCTATTGAGGACAATGGACAGAGTGTGTCTGGAGACCTGGCTGAGCAGATTGTTCCTGCCATAGCCTGGTGTCTCTGACCCTCCAGGTTAGGCCCGAGGCTGTTCAAGGGCTTCCCCTCCTATAGGAACTCCTTGGGGCCCCAGACTCAATCCATAGTTGTTTGGACTCCTTTCCTCCTGAAGGGAAGTGGCAAAAACTACCAATATACCCCAAGCTGGAATCATAGGATGACTTTAGCCAGGGTGCTGCTAGACATTCCCTGCCACCACAACATACTCCTCCCTGCAGTCTGTGGAAATAAGAGCCTCTTTTTTCTTGATTCAAGTGCACCCACTTTTTTTTAGGAGGTAATGGGGATTGATCTGGTATCTTTTTCATGGGAGGCAGGTGCTCAGCCACTGAGTTACATCCACTCACTTACTCATTTGCATAGTTGAGCCATAGAAGGATATGTGAGAGTGTCCCAGCTAACTTTCTAGGTTTGTCACCTGCTGATTATGTCAAATGTTACTGTCCAACTCCTCAACTAGAAAGGGAATCCCAGGAGGGGAGGGAATTTTTTTACTCTGTTTATAGAATTAGGCTATGTCCTAAAGCAGTGTTTGTATACTGTGACAGTTTGAAATGGGATGGATCCCAGGAAATCCTATTCTTAAAGCTAAACCATTCCTTTGCATAATCCTATTCTTAAAGCTAATCCATTTCTTTGCATATAAACCTCTTGTAGTTGGAACATTTAGATTAGCTTCAGTTAAGAGAACATCCGTTTGATATGCCTTACAAATTTAAGTTATCAAAATGATTTTGGAAACTGTCTTCAAACATCCTACAACTTGCAATTACCATCAAAGTCCAACAAATTTGTCAGAAAGATAATTTGGATAAATACAAACATAATTGTTATTCATTTTAAATAATTAGTATCATGTAATACTAGAACAATGATAGATCATAGGGGATGGTTTTTGGAAATATATGCTTTCTTTAGTTTACCATTTTAACAGTATATCAATGAGATATATTATGAAACATTTACAGAGACATATTTCTGAAACACCTTTCTGGAGGCAAATTTGGGTTAGAAATCAATGCTATCAGGCCTAAGCCATGACTTAATTGCAGGCTTACAAAAGTGGTTAATGTATTTCTATATTTTTTTCTTTTCCTTTTATAGAGTTGATTGGTTCAAAAGGTACTATATTTTACCAACAATTTTATTAATGTTACTAGCCAGGTCCAATCAGAATTAATTTGTTAACAGAACAGAGAAGATTCATGTTGTTATCCCTGGCATGAAAGTTGTTTTTTTTTCTAATATTACTCATTCTTTAAAATAATATAATAGAATTATACAAATGAGACAATGAAAACATGTTTTGCACAAGTAGATTTGTCTTAC